>JAUZNI010549957.1:0-14610 GCA_034780235.1 Concholepas concholepas | reverse complement strand
ACACACACACACAGAGTAACACGCTACGGTAAAGTGATGGAGATGGAGGAGACTGATTGAAAGTAGGGACAGATGTGTACCTGTTA
This sequence comes from Concholepas concholepas, assembly GCA_034780235.1. NCBI lineage: Eukaryota > Metazoa > Mollusca > Gastropoda > Neogastropoda > Muricidae > Concholepas > Concholepas concholepas. Next base: position 14,524 of record JAUZNI010549957.1, on the reverse strand, counting down.
GTGTTGTTTTGGGCAGTCCTTCAGAAGGTGATGACAGTGTTTTGACTTGAACATTTTTTTTTGTGGATTATATAAAAAATAAAAAAAAGCCTATGGAGTCAGCAAGAAGGTGTATTGCAGATGACTTCTAATCCCAGTCGTCTTGAAATCACATGTTTGTTATCTCTGCGGCACATGTAGGATTCAGGGTAGAGTTTTTTTACAATTGCCCAGGTTAACTTAATGTGCAACCCTGCCAGGGCCTTAACTCGCTGAGTGGCAGTAGACTTGGCCTTTCCATTCAGCAGCTACAAGCCATGTTGGCCACATTTAAAAAAATTTAGCATACTTGCAGAAAAAGGATAAAAGCATACAAATTGTTTATGATTCAAAAGATTATTGTGACTACATTTGAAAATTACAATGTTTCTGTGTGTGCTTCTTATCATTTTTTAGAATGTTCAGTGTTGTACAGTGCAACATGTTTTCCATGGGACTCCCAACACTTGTTTCACGCAAAAATCTGTTGTTCAGAGTGTTTCCAGTACTAAGGATAGCAAAGTGTTGACAAAAAAATTATATTCCTAACAAATGGCTGAAGCGCCGATGCATTCAATACCAATACAACACCAATACTTTATTATCTCAATAAGCAGAGAATTTTCAGTCAGCCTTTCTCCCAGTTGGTGATAAATTTGCCTTGATCATTCCGCAGACACGGAGCTGAAGCAGAGGATTCAGAGCTGGATGGCAGACCGCAGGAGGAGGAGATAGACCCGGGGGTCCCACGATGGCTGCTGGAACTGAAGACTGAGATTTGAACTCTTCCAGTCGGCATTCACATGTTTGTTCACAAGACAGCTCTGCAGGGTCTGCTGCCTCGTCACAAACTCTTTCTTTGTGTGCATGCCTTTATTTCGTTCTTTTCTTTTCTTTTTTATTTATTTTTTTGTTGGTCAACTTTCAGGTGGATTATATGGCCATTTGCAGGAGGCAGCTGTAAAGCCGAATACTAACCCAGTAGTAAATGAGGGAGTCCGTTCTGGTCCTTGGTGGCTGGGTCAGAGTGACAGCTCAACATTGTCTTCAGGACTGGTTGTAGTAGGAGTTGAGTGCTGTATACATTTTTAACCTGAGCACGAGTGTAGGACTTTTTCTTTTCTTTTTTTTTGGTCCACACACAGATCCTGTGCACTGATCTCTGCGGCATTTGTTAACATCAGACCATCATTCATGTCCTGTGTCAGACAACTAGCATAGTGGAGGGAGGGAGGGACCTCTGTGACAGACCTTAGTCCTCTTAGGGGGAAGCAGACAGACAAGTTTGGGGGCAGTTGTCATCACAGTGTGCAGTTTGGCTGTTGAGCTAAGTGTGCAGACACTGCCCTGCTTTGTTCAATGTGCAACTTTTTACAATGACAGTAGTAACCCCGTTCTTATTCCCAACACTTTTTAGCAGAATTTTATGAAGATAATCAGATTAGTGAAGTAAAGTGACTGCATCCTCTGGTGGTGTTTTTGAATTGCAGCAATGTCAGGAGGGAGAAAAAAAAAAGCTTTAAGAATCTACCGTCTGTGTGTTCAGTTGATAAAATGTCGGTGTTCCCCTCTCCCTTCTCATTTTCTGACTGTGTCCAGAGCTGCCAACTCTGAATTGTTTTGCTAAGAGCAATATTTGTACACAAGTAGGAGAAATGTGTCCGGTTAAAAAAAAGAATTGTTACACTTTTTTTTTTTTCTTCAACTGCTTGACAGTTATTTTCCTCAACCGTTTAGAATCTGGAACAGGAGTCATCAGATGAAGACCTCACCTTCTTCTTTGGTTATGTCATAGTCCTACCAGGGGAGTTTTTCCATTTGGGGACTGTACTGACCAACCACCACCACTACCTAGTAGCTCTCTGTGTTAAACAGAGACTCCAGTGTGATATATCCAGACCTCAGCACAGTCTGCGTCAGTGAAGGAAGGCACCGGCTTGGTTCACTACAAATGTAGGAAATAATCCTATGTGGGCATTGAGTACATCAGAGCCATCCTTTGATGACGGTGCACTGTGGAGAACTTGAGGACAGTCGACAGACCTGACAGAAAAACTAGACGATTATCTGAACACTACTTGTGGGCTCTGAAGAAGTGTATGGTGCTGACTATAGCAAACAGACATGAAGGAGGTGACTGCCCTGGGTTTTTTTATAAATTCTTTTATTTCGAGGATAATGGAATAAGTACTCATGTGCTTTTTTACATCTAGTCCCCGTGTGTATGCAGTTTTGTCATCTGTTCCCACCGGCACTCAATGGCCGACTCTTTCGAAAAGCAGAACAGGTTTTAACGTGTGTGCAAGATGTTCTGGTAAGGTGCCTGTGATGGATGGGGCTATAAACATGGTGACTGGGGGGGGTAGACATGAAGACAAGACGCACTTTTGTACTGAAGAATAGGATGTGTGCTGACAGCTGATGATCTTTTTTCTCTTTTCTTTTTTGTTTTGGGAGGGGGGGTCCTTACCTCTGACGCTTGCCAGTGTTGTTCCCACTCTGCTCATACCAATGCCATCATTGCAGTCACACCCAGGCTTTTTCTGTCACACCCTCAGAATCAGATATTCACAAACTGCCTGCCGTCAGCCCACCAAGCAGAGGAGGCCCTGCGCTGTCATTAGGCCGCTTCAGGAATGCCTAGTCTGTCTAACAGAAGCAGGACACCACCTCCTGAGCTTCTTGCTGACCGCTATGTTTGTGTAGTGGTGGAGGCAGACTGGATGAGATGCCCACCCAGGAGTGGTGATCATCCTCACACGTCTGCAGCCACACTTGTGCCTGAACACAAGGCTTCAGAAGCCAAAGGCTTGGACACAAAACTGACTACATGTCCAGAAGTCAGAGGAGAAACCAGTACTAGGTTCACCGTGAGACCAGAGCAATAGGGACCGACCACTTTGTCAGAGTCAGTTATCTTTTGTTGTACAATGATCCATGGTGATGCAGTGGAAGTGTCCTTTGCTTTGAGATGACAGGACAGGGCTGTACTCTTTAGCTGCCTGTCAAACCCCATCACAGCGTCAACCAGGCCCGAGATATTCAGATACCTGCACTGTTGGTCAAGCAGTTTGAACTACACTCTCAAAACTGCATCCATAAAGTAATAATAAATAATAATAATAGATGGAATTTATATAGCGCTATATCTTGTAAAAACAAATCAAAGTGGATGAAGCTAGACTGTGTCATCCCAGTCTTCCCATTTTGAGCCCATGGCAAACTCACTCTGGGCAGAAGCTTGGTTTGGTTGATTGTAACATAGTCCCAGGGGCGCTATCAGATTTAGGGATGTACTGTACCATCAGCCAACCAGCCCCTAGGGCAGAAGCTGGTCACTCCACACATTTTAGGCAGGAATCCAGGGTACGACCTTTGTATCTCAGCGGCTGGTTCCATGTCTATTCTTAGCTCAGTGGCTGGCTTCATGTCTATTTTTAGCCCAGTGGCTGGCTTCATGTCTATTTTGGGATGTCAGCAGACTGGAGTTTTGACACAGTCACTTGTTTGCACTCTGCCGTGATGGTGACTTGAGTTGAACTAATGATGTGTGTCTGATGACTCAGTAACTATAGGCACAGCAGCCACTGAGATCTGGTACAAGCTGTATGATCAGACTCTGTCCGGGCTGTGTCCTTTATTCCTTTTTTCCCCCTTCCAGTCAAAATATAAACAAGCAGAACAGACAACTTGTGCTGAGAGTGGCAGCTCTGTTTACTGAAAATGTATTTTGTGAAATGCCTCATTGGTAATGGTAGTACAAGTGGAGAATTATACCCTGGGGTTCTTCAGATTTTTATCACATGACACTCCTTTAACCCTTCAATCATCCCATTCGCAAGAGTGTAATTTTAATCGGTATTTACTGATTTACAGCCAAGCAAGAAGAAAAAAAAAGGCTTTGGAGTATTGGTAGCTTGTCACAGTGTTATATTTGTTTGCGTGGTGTGGGTGTGAATAGTGGCTCTGTGTGTGTGTGTGGAAGAAGGGGGGAGTTTTTAACGCATGCTAGCAATATTTAAGAGGCAGAATAAACACAGCCTCTCTTCAACTTCAGTATTGCACAGTGTAAATGAAGTTTAACAGATCGAGAGTGCTGCCTGAATACATGAGAAAAGCAAATAAAAAATGACAACCGGTATCATCTGATGTCAAACCAGAGCAGACGTACATCATGGAATCCATGGATGATGACGGCACGTGTGATTGTTACATTCATTTCCATATCTGCCTTAATTAACTAACGACTAAGCCGACATTCACCTTTTTTGCATGCTGGGCCAGTGTTTGCTAAGATGGATGAGAGTAGTGGAGTGGCACAGAGTGATTGAGCAGCAGCAGGCGGCTGTGTTGTCCACACCTCTCGGCCGTGTGTCTCCTTGTGACAGTGTGATGCCACATACAGCGGTGAATGAAATAATGACCTTTCCAGCTGCACAGGAGAGCAGGTTTCTTCTCTCGGTACAGTGCTGCCTTTTTTTCGTGGTTATTGACTCTGGCTTGTTTTTACTATGTGTGTGTATGTATGTATGTATGTATGTCTGCTATATTCATTTTATTTGTGGAGATAGATGGACTCACAGAATGACACAAAACCACTGAAAGAAGAAGAAATCAGAGTGTTCCGCTGCAGTGATTGGCTAGGTATCTGCACTTGTGGTGGTCATGACAGAAAACCAGAGCTTTTGTTAGGAATGCAGTGCAAGAAGTAGGACAGGGTGGCAACAGCATTTTCTCCTTGTGCAACTTTATCTCTGGCTTACCATTGCCGCCAGACCTGTCACAGTATAAACAGTCTGAAGGTTGTGTGTGTCTTCATTTTTCCCACCATAGGGGGCAAGTCAATAGAACCTGTGGAAAGGTCAGTTTTTGATCAGGTTGATGAAGTATTACATGCAGCAGCTTGCAACACAACAAGAAATGTATTGATCCGTTTTTGTTTTTTTTCCTTGAAGGGTCGACAGAAACATGTCCGGTCCAGATTGCTTCTTTTGATGGTGATGTTGTTGTTGTTATAAATCTTTGCTTATGTTGATTGTGACATTTTTTTTAATGTGCTGAAGTTGTAGAGTCACAGGATTTGCCCAATTCCACTCATCTCCACACTGGTACTTTGCATTTTATGTTTGATGATGATATGGCTGTGGCTGGTTCCTTTTGCGTGTTGTTTTTGTTGTGAATGTGGCTGCTTGGTTTGTCAGGCAGTTTTCCACATGACGTAGATGACATTTTGACATGAGAAAGTGTGTAACAAACGCCTGACATGTTTTCGATGACTAGATTACACCATCGCCACAACCCTTTCTTCCCTCACCCCTCCCCCCTCCTCCCTCCTCTCCCCACCATCACGATTACTAACGTGGTTTTGACAGTTATCGACAAGAGATTTGCCTGACTGCAGCACCTGAACGTTCATTCAAGAGTGCACTTACATGTACATGTACGTCTGTATGTATGCATACTGATCTGTGTTTGACCCCAGACAAAAACTCTATCAGTGCTTTGTGAAACTGTAAATCCTTTTATGAGGAATCAACCTCACTTCACCGTTCTAGAATTGAAAAATGGATACTGTTTGCTCGTTGACTGCTGATTAGTTTTGAAGACCAAGGGTGGAGTTTCCCAAGCGGAAGAATGGTGACAGAACAACTAGCCTTTGATCTTATATAATGCAGTAGTGTGCAAGGCATTGGTGGAACTCAAGACGCAGCTTTAATCCAGCCAAGTTACCTTGCTTCTCTTCAGTGGCAACTTTGTTCCATTCTTATCAGAGCTTTTTTATTTTTTGGGGAATGGAATGAAGGCAAACTTTAACAGCACATTGTTCCTTGTCAGGGGGTTCAGGAAAGACCCATTTTGGAACTTTATCAAATTTGCAGACAACTTGAAGCAACAATGCACAAGACTTTTGGACATGACCTTTTCCGTTGTCAGAGAGAAGGGGAAAACATGAAATTTGTTGTTAAGGACAAGAGACCTGGCAAAGTCCAGCGCTATGGGCAAGGAGGTCAAATGATGCTTTGTGTGGCTAAGAAGTGTGGCGTTTTTGTCTTGATTTCAGTATCTACTGACCTTAGTGAAGTGGTTTTTATCTTCCTGTGAACATTTTGTGAGTCTTGGCCAGATAGTTTTTTTTTCCTTTGGAAAGAGAGGTTTCACTCACTTAAGGCTTAAATAATGTATGACGTGTCAGGATCCGTGATGAATGAAGGTTTTGTCGCTAGATTCAACTGTTGGGTGTATGGACAGAAAATGTGATGATCATGAATGCCCTCGTTTTTATGTCTGTAGGAACAAAAGTGTATTGACTTGCGTGTATGGGCTTATGCTGTGTGTATGATTGTTCAGTTGCAAAAATAAAAAGACATGTGCTGTGACAGAAAAGAATGGTGTCGTTGTTGTTCTCGACAGTTACAGAATACTGTGATCTCTGTAGCTGTACAATACATCCAATGTGTAGAGGCATAAACAGCCATATTTCTACAAAAGAATAGGGAGCAAGAAAAAAAATAGTGATAAGAAGGGGCAGGGAATCGGATATTCTCTCTTCTCCTACTGACAAGCGGGGAGAGAGGATTAGGAAAAGTTTTAACGTTCATACCTCCAAACTCAAATCACTAGATTCTGTCACTAAACTACTGATGTGCTGCCAGCCCCATACTCCTTGCAAACAGCAGTGCAGTTGTTCAAGAATGTCCATTCTCTGGGCTGTATAGTTTTCCTCTTTTCTTCTTCTTTATCAAACGAAATTTTTCTATGACTGTATGGCCTGTCATGCTATATGGCTGTGAATCCTGGATACAAAGAAAAGACCATGAAAAAATAATCGAAGCAGCTGAGGTGTTTTTTTAGAAGGCTGCCCATGGTCAGATGGACAAAAACTTCTCTAACATTTAATAAATGAAAGAAAAAAAAGATGATATGCAGGCTGTACACTATGAAACCAAGATACAGACCTCATGAAGACTGTCTTTCAAGTCAAAAACAAGTAACCAAGAATGATATGAATAGAATATGCAGATCTATGCACAAGTTATGGTTGGACATGGGTTTAAAAGTTGCCAAATTCATGGGGGGGGGTTTAGTCTAAAAAATCACTAGATACATATAATTATATGGAGATTTCTCTTTGTAAATTCAAAGAATTTAGGTTGTATAACATGTCTGTTAAACAGGGTTCTTGTACTTGTTATAGATAAAAGGTTTAGAAGTTTAAAACATTAAGTTTTGGCAGCCATATTGGATTGTTTCCATGGCAACAGTGTATAAAGCGGAGTAATTAATGGATTTTTAGGCTTTACAAGTGATGCCCTTTCAATATATGGTACAACTTCTAACATGAACTTGTAAACAAAATTTTATCAGTTTCAACCCCGGTGTCCCACCTGAAAACGCCAGGAGGGAGAGCACAAATGGGAGGTCTTAATAGGCCTTCTATTGTGATTATGAATCCTGAAACAACTGTCGGTTTTTATGTCACGAGTATGATGTGATTTCAGAACATGCACAGCAAAAGACAAACAAGAATGTTTCTAATTCATTTGATATTTATTCATCAACGCATCACACAATATACATCACTGTCATCAAATTTACACGCAAGTTGCATTATCATCATAGCCAAGCGGCAATCTCCACTTAGAAAATAAAATCATCACAGGATACATCATATATGTGACATCAGACATCCAAGAAATAAAATATCAATTTATAATGTACAAGAATATAAAACGTATGATATGATGAACAAATCACCCCACCAGTTGAAGCAGTCAGGCGATAGAAATAGGGAGCTCTGACGACCTGGGTTCAAAGTGACTTGGGATTTCCTCTGAAGAAAACAGTAATATGATGGTCTTGAAAATGACTGTATCATGGAGTGAGGTAGATCTATACAACTGCATGCTGTGAACACTGATCAACCTCCAATGAAACTGTGATTGTAGTATGACTGTGTCAAGAAGCCAGATTAACCAATGTCATTAAAACACTTTCCCTACGTTAAGGGAGAGAACCCCTCTTTCCCTGTACACGTGCACTGCACATTTGTATGCTTCTGTAGCCCAGTGGTGGGTGCTACGTAGGGAAGGGTTAGGAGATGGTTGGTTGCCCTATAGTGGGCAACCCGTAGGGAAAAGGTTAACAATGGCTGACTGCGCATTTGTGTAAAAAAGTTCAGATTGTTCAAGCTTCTAATCAGTGGGAAGTTGACTGACTGAAAAGATTCAAACTTTAATAGAATCAGGTCCTAACAAGATGTAAGTTAGCTTAGAGCACCACCATGTCAGATTTGTGCACACTTGGACTTGTCCAACAACATTATCCACAGTTGTGTTTCTGAACAGCAGCCTGGCAAGTGAAGAAACAGCTTTCAGCTTAGATCAGTTGCGAAAAATGCCTAGTAAGTACCAGCAGGCCCTGTCTGTAGACACTGTTTCAGACCTGGAGCATGATTATCATTGATAGGACAATGGTTAGTTAATTAACAGGTAACAGCTGATGATGGTGTGCTGTGACTGAGAGATGTGGGGCTTAGTAGCCTAGGTCTAACTTGGACTTGTTATGTCACCAGTTGACCTGAGGATTGGGGAAGGGGGTATAATATCCTGCAGTATTCATTTTTGTCTGTAATTTGATTTTAAAAAAAGAAGTTTTTTAAATTTTCAAAACGTTTCAAAAACAGCTCCCCCACCTCATTCCTTATTATTCCCCTTTCTGAAGAAACAAGGTGGCAGGACGGTTAAGACATTTGCCTGCCTAACAAGTAAACTATGAGGCTTATTCCAGCCGTGCTCTTTCTTCCTAATTTGACCAAAAAAATTGAACTGATTGTCAGAGTCATTCGGATGAGACTATATACCGAAGCCCCCATGTGCGAACCCACACAGAACATCTTGTGCACATGTTAAAAACTCATTCCGCCTTTCGGAAGAATAGTCCATTTTGTGCCGGTAGGAATAGATGACAATTAAAAAAAAACCCCCAAAACATGCACATAAGCCGTGGTTAGACAACATCCCCGAAGTCAGAATGCGGCTACCTAAATGGCAGGGACAAAAACGGCCACAAATACAAAAATCTCACCACCGTTGTGTGAACCTCGGAGCTCTAGCCGAGGAACGAGTAAAAGAAAAAGAAAAACCTTTTCCCAACACATACACCGCCAGCCCGTGTTCTATGCAGATAACACATTCTCATTTTGCTTGTTGTAACCCCCCCCCCCCCCCCCAAATCCCCACTCCTCTTTCTTTTCACATTCACATCCCATTCCCCTCCTCTCTATTCACCCGCCAGTGTTGTTGTGAAGGAATAAAAAGATGGGAGGAAGGGAGGGAGTTCATGACACAGACCAGGAGAATTTTGCTCAGTCCAAAGTATGGGTCCAGTAAAAATGGAATTAGTTGTGTTTGGTTCAAACAACCCTGCTTTTGGCTGCTGGTCTTAAATGACATTTTGATGTGTAGTGTGTTCACAGTGCGTGTCATTTCTCCCGTGATGGTTGACCACAAGTAGGGTTGGGTGATTGGGGTAAGTAAGGAGTGTGGTGTTTGTATACTTGAAAAAGATAGAACTCGTGAAAGCTTGTTCTTGTTCACAATTTTCTTTGTAGATCTTGGCTTATTTCCTATTTTGACAGTTGTTTTTGGTGGGGTTTTTTAACCTGGCGAAAGGGCATAGAAGGGTGACTGGTTATGGGAAGGAGGTGTGAGGGTTTCATTTTTGTCATCCGAAATTTGTTTCTTGCTCTTTTTTTTTTGTTTGTTCTATTTTGTTAGTGGTTGTTTTTGCTAGATAGACCACATAGTCCATATTATACACATAGATGACAAGTATTGGTAGCATTTCATGCACAATTGAAATGCAAGATCGACACTGTGGTGGACATTGAATAGTTGTGTTTTGGGCACTTCGAGCTTCATGTCACTTGAAGGAAGTAAGGCATCATAGAGCAAATAAGATTTTTATATATATATATATATATGAAAGCAGTTATGTAATGGTACGAGTGTGGGGGATATATTTGTCGCTCAATCCAAAACTTCTCATCTAGAGTATAGCATTCTTCAGTTCTGCATTCTCTGGTAATGGGTGGAATGTGTAGTGCCTGGTCTTCTCCTGTGCTTGTAACTCAGCAGGAGGTCTGCCCACTGGCCTCAGCCAACACTTTCCCACTTCAGAGAAGCTCATGAAAAGAATTCATACAAACAATGCCAGAAACATTTGTCAGATTTGCTTGGAAAAAAAAAGCAGGAAAATGGACTGGGAAGGCAGAAAGTAAGCAAGTGAGAGAGAGAGAGTGTAGAAAGGTAGAAACAAATGAGTGATGGGGGAAACATCTAGCACAGAATTTGTGGAAGGTGGGGATGCTGTTTATATTGAAAGAGCCTCTGGCATCCCTTCAGGGGAGCATGAACTGTATGACATGAGAGATCAGTCAGTCCATACATTGCAAAATGTTGGACATGATCAGCCCAATAGTACTTCCAAAATTTTCAAAAAAATATATGTATATATATGTATGTATGTATGTATGTATGTAGATATACTCCTTTGTCTTCTCCTGTTGACATGATGAAAGAAAAGTGTTTGAGCGATAGATGTGATGTATCAGCCATATCTGTACTCGGCATTACTGCTTTCATTTAAAGAATCGGGGTTTGCCTTATGATGCTGTGTACTTAAGAACTGCATGGAGTTCAGAAGTGTCTGCTCTTGACGGCTCATCTAAAATGAAGATCTTTGGCATTGTCTACTGACTCAGAACGAGTACTTCTTTAGAATTGGATAGAATGAGGTACTGAAACTCCTGAATCACCCGGTTTTTGTGGAACCAGCTTGTATTGCTTCATTCCTTTGTATACATGTGCAGGCAGAAAATCCTGAATACACTTTACAAATGCTGTAATGTCACGATCACATGTGTCTGCATTTACTGGATGCATACACAAGCATGAACACATCCAGCATGCACCCAAGTTAAAAATTAATTTTTCTCAACAGCCTGATTCCAATCATGTTGTTTATAGCCCCGCTGACTTCCCAGACCATATAGGGTCTGACAGGATTATGATGTCAGCCTCCAACTTTTTTTTTTCTTTTTTTTTTCCATCCATCCCTATAAAAAGGTAAGAGGCTGCAGTGCACAGGTTGCCAAGTGTACACTCATGAAGCAGAAAGCATCCTGAGTCATGCCTGGAATAAACTGCCATGCCTGGTGAAGCCTTACTTACGACAGACAGACACAGGGGCTACTACTACCTTTGCCTGTGTGGGCAGGGGGAGTGGAGAGGAGACTGCACAACCCCTTGTACAGTAAAGAGCAAAAGTAACACACACAGCTGTAGTAGATTTTCCAGAAGAAAGAAAAGTAAGTATAAGGAAAATGGAGCAAGGCCAGAGGCCACCTTTTGCTGCCAATGTAAGGGACTGATGCTTTTTGCAGTCTGTCCACTGCGGTCATCTGCACCAACTGCTGACTCTATCCCACAGACCTGTCAGCCAGCTGGACATCAGGACTGAAAGTGTAGTGCAGAAAAGTCCATACCCTTACACCCAACAGATGAAATTCAAAATGGAGCACTGGTCTGTGGTCAGCTGCACCGGCCAGCAGTGCAGTGCATCCCACAGACTTGGTTGGCCAGCTTGAATTCAGGACTGAAAGTGTGGTATGGAAAAGTTAACCGCTTGACTGCCCATACCCACAAATTTTCTGGGCCGAAATGTACACTCTAAGCGCCAACAACCCGGAAAATTTCCAGGGTGACGACTCGACATAAACAAGCCAGCTTCCCTGACTATAGTTAAAGGGAAGGAACTCCAAAATTAGTGGAGATCACTCTCCTTTTGCTTGGCAACATCCAGCTGCAAAAACGTGGCAAATAGTTCGTTTTTTAGCTCTGAATATTTTGTGTCATTTTGCATGACTGTGTTGACTGTTCTTGTTCAAAATGGCTGACTTTTCTCGTTGAACGCATCAATGACTTAACACAGCTGAAGAAGTGGCAAATGGGATTTTAGATGATCCTGACAGTGATGAAAACGATAGTGTATGATTCAGGAGATGGTGAAGATGAAAAAACAAGTGAGATTTTGCCTCAACTTATGTGTGACGCTATTGAGATTGGGGGTGGGGGGGATGGAGGGTACTCAGAATGACAGTGGTGATGAAGAAAGTGTATTTTCATCTTTTTTTTTTATAATCTTTAATTTAATTTTTTTTAGTGAAATATGCTAACTACTTTGAGCTTGCTTGAAAGAAATCTACGATATATATATATATAGACTGTCATTGGGCAGAATATCAGGATTATTCTTGTAGTAGTTTCTGTGTTTTAGGGACATGAACATAGCAAGTGGTGTATATATATAAATTGGATCCCCGGCATATAGGGTGCACTTGCACTTGGCAGTCAAGAGGTTAATGCCGAAGATGCCAGCTGCTGTGGTGTAGTGGTTAGCATGGGGGCTGCAGCAGAGTTGAGGATTTGGAGTTGTCTAGGGACAAGCTTATGTTGGGCTCCCACCTACTCTTAGTTATTCAGAGTGAAACAAAATCCGTTTGAAACAGTAAACAGAAGATTCATTCATTCAGAGACTATTTTGTATTGGACTCTGACCAGCTATGGATGAGTGATACAAAATTTCATGTAAAATCAGCTTTGAAAATATGGTAAAAAATAAGATTCGTATAAAATCACATTTTTGAAAAGGTGGGGGGAAAATTTTTTCATTCAGTAATTTATTTTATTTAAAAAGAATGTTTTTGTTCCTCAGCTAGAGCTCCAAGGTTCACCAATGGTGAGAGTTATGCATATGGGACTTTTTTCCCCCCCACCATTTAGGTAGCCGCATTCCGCCTATGGTGTCTACACGACACCTGTGTGTATGCTGGTGTTTTTATCTGTCATTCATTGCTATCGGCAGACAATGGCCTACTCTTCCGAAAGGCCAAATGGTTTGGTTTTTTACGTGTGCACAAGATGTTCTGCATATGTTTGCACACGGGACCTTGGTTTATAGTCTCATCCAAAGGACTGACATTCAGTTTTTTCGTCAAACTGGGAAGAAAGAGCGAGACTGGGAATCAAACTAAGAACCTCACAGTTTACTTGTTGGCAGGCGAACGTCTTAACCATCCTGCCACCCTCCTCCTTATTCAGTTATTCATGTAGAGTGAGCTTGTTATCGGTATGTTGGGAGGAGGACTGGGACTGTACAGTCGAGCATCATCCACTTTCTGGATGAGATTTTAGGAGGGCTCAAATTGCTTGAAAAATACTGCAGGTGTCTGTATCTTTCAGGCCTGGTTGTGTCACTGTGATGCATTCATTGTGTAATAAGAAACTTGAGAAAAGAGCCCCCTCCAGTAGTATGAAACTGAGGTGGGCATTGGTACTGTTGTTACCTCCTTTGAGCATTGTACTGTACAAACTGAGGACATTGCCTCCCATTCAGTGGCTTGTGTTGCCCAGTTCTCATAGTGACCTTGGTTTCCTTTTTCTTTCTCCTCTTCCATGCCTGTGGCGATGTCATGTCCAGCCTGGAGATTCATGGGAGGCTGTTTTCGTTGGGATGTGATGATGATGATCACTGACACTTACACTACCTCCAGATGGGGGGCATCTACCTCAGCCTGGATTCAGATCTAAACTTACTGCGGGCACGTCACACGAACATCTGGACTGGCCAAGACTGTCCTACAGGGAACAGTACAAGGAGGGAGGCAGACAGAGAAAATGATGGGAAGACAACATCAGAGAGTGGACTGGCCTTGGAAGGAACAATTTGCTACGGAAAGCAGAGGACCTCGGGGAGTGGAGGAAGCTGGTTGCAAAATCTTCATTGGTGCCCCTATGGTGCAAGGGACTACAGGATAGGTGAAGGAAGGGGACACGGGCGCTAATGTCCTGTCACCAGAACTCACGCCAGCGAGCACCAAAGGATCCAACAGCTATGCAGGGCCTTTTCAGATCAGTGGCCTCACAGCCTCTGATATTGTTGACTTCTGGTGGACTTCATCTTGTGACAGTGAAGGTAAGACAGAATAAGCCTGGATAGGATTGTGCTCGTAAGGTGGACAGGAGAGGTGTTGGAAGGAACAGCAGAATACAGGTGTACATCACGGGAGATGAGAGGGACCAAAAATGAAGGTATTCAATACAGTGAGGCCTGCAAGTTCACCCCTAAGGTCAGTCTGGCCCAAAGGATTCTGGGAAGGAGGTGGTGGTAGGGGGGAGTGGCTGCAGACAGCAGGAGGTATTTTCTGCGAAATATGTCATCTATAAGATTAGCGCAGACTGAGACATGTTGGTCATGCAATTAGAAACACACAGACAAATCTGATGACGACAGTTCTCCAAGGTAAAGTCGAGGGCAGAAGGAAAAGAGGCAGACCACCAACATCCTACATTGAGGGCAGAAGGAAAAGAGGCAGACCACCAACATCCTACATTGCCAACATCAGTGAGGTCAGTGGTCTGGGAGGGCTACAGGAGATCGTAGAACT
>JAUZNI010547739.1:0-14721 GCA_034780235.1 Concholepas concholepas | reverse complement strand
CCCCCCCCAGGAACATGTAAAAACAGTGTTGAAAATTATCAGCACAGATCTTCTATTTGGGTTTCAGGCATGCACAGGTCAGGCTGATTTTGACAACTGTGAAATCTGCCAGAAGGTGATTGACCTGAAGATGATAGAGGAGGAAGAACAGGCAGCCGAGAAGACCCAGACGTTGGTTGCAGAGGGCACAGCAGAACACAACGCTTGTGGGACATCACACAGACAACACCAGAGTGTCTCTCCAGTTCTCTCTGAAGAAGCCAGGAGTCAACCACTACAAGAGAAAGAGAAGCAGCCAGCTGGAGATGTATCAACTGATGCAGGGAAAATGGCAGTGTGTGATAGCACAAGTGAAGACCAATCCTTAGGTGACAGGAGTTTAGAAAGAAACACGAAAACCAGTCATGAAGATGATGATTCTTCTTCCAATAGTAACATACAAACCGCCAAGGGAGAGGCACTTCTAGAAATAGCTGCAGGGAAATGTGAATATCAGACTGTTGCAAAGCCGTCCAGTGTTTTGAGTGACAATATGGAAGTGAGTAAAAAGGAATCATCAAAGCAACATCCTGTCCTGTCATCTCCATTGAAACTGAGCTTAGCAACAGATCCACCGGTGACCGAGTCAAGAAATGTGGAAAGTGATCACAGGACTGAGGGAAGAGCACACACTGCAGCATTATCTGGTGCTGTTAAGGAAGTAGAGATGAGCAACAACAGCATCCAAGGCAGTTCAGATACAGGAATGTCAAGACCATCAGTAGGACCACCTGCTTTGCCAGACCTGAAAGAAAGCGCAGAGTCCTCTGTGTTGAAAGTGGGCTCTGGCTCTCCCCAACAGCTTCATGGCATGCCAGAAGAAAGTGTGGCATCACATCAGCAAGCGGGCGCTAAAGTGAGGGGAGGTGTACAACCATTGTCCAAAAGTCTGTTTCCTTTTGGAAGTCCTGCAGCACGATTCCCACGCCCAAGGCCTGCCTTCTCTGTGTGCTCACAAGGCAGTACCAAGCAGAACTGGCAGCGCTGGAAAAGCAGCCAGGCTCAGCAGATGCAGCAAAAGACAAGCAGTACAGTAGAGAGAGATGCTGGAAAAGGTGAACAAGAAAGTTCTGAGAATTCAGATCATACATGTGCAAAATCCTCTGAACAAACTGTGAGCAGCGAACTGAACTCATCCTCTGAACAGGCTGTGCATAGTGATGTAGATTCAAGTGCTTCTATGGAAAGGAGGAAGAAGCAGTCATTGCCTGACTCAGGATTTTGGTTAGGTATCAGTGAATTGACATCCTTGCATCGATTGCAAAAAGACAGTTCTGAGAAGGAAGATGCATCAGAAATCTATTCACGATCTGTATTTAAGATTTCCCCAACAAAACTATCGCAGTTAGTGCCTGGAAAGGAGAAACCACCATTGGAAAAAGTATCTCCAGCTTTTTCTTCAGAAGTAGCAGGATTTGGTAATGCATCACCTCAGAGTTGTGTTGCAAGTGTTGAATCAGAGCAAGGGAATAACAAGATGCAAGATAACGCCTCCGCATGTAAAGAAGCTGGAGCTTCTCTCTCTACAAATCTCACTGCCCATTCTGAAAAAGAATGTTCTGTTGATGTGGAGAACAAAACTTCAGAATCTGTGGTCATCTCAAAGCATATGTCTGACAGAAAACCTAGTGATCATAGGCAGCAGAGTGATGCCAGAGGTGAACTGTTTCCTGATAGTTTAAAGAAACTAGCACAAGAAATTAAAGAGGTGTCTGAAATTCCCTCTCAGCACTCAGCTTTGATACCTGTTAGGTGTGGAGGTTCTATTTCAACAGAGCATATGAACATCAAGAAAGGAAGTAACTGTACAACAAGCTCTTCAGGAATGACAGAATCTGGGAGGCAGAGTGCTGTGGAGAGCTGGTGCTCAGGGTCACCAGGTGTTACCACTGCAGGAAAGTCTGGGGAGGAGAGCAAAGTGGATCTACCTCCCTGCTCTATGAAACAAACAGAAAAGTCAGCTCTGTTGAAACAAATTCCTGGCATGGCTAAACACTCTGAGATCTTCTCTGCAGTGCAGCAGGCGAAAGAGGAAAGGAATTCTGTGTCAAACCAGCTTGAAACCACCTCTTCAGTTAGTAGAAATCTGGACTTGTTTGACAATGTCATAAAAGACATTGGCCAAGTGAAGAAGCAGTCTCATAGTTGTGGTATACCTGGTTTGGATCTGGTGGCTTCACAAAAGGCTGAGGGAGACATACCCTCACGTAGCACAGAAAGTCAAGGAACTATTGAAAATGCAGATGTATTCTGTGGCCAAAGCCAGCAGTCTGAAAAGGTGCACGCTGTGTCACAATGTCAGGAAGGTGAACATGCTACTCCTGACACAGAACAGTCTGACACTGCCTGGAGGCATAGAAATACTGAATCCAGAGAATCTCAATCCAAAGACGACAGAGACTATGTAGGGTTACAGAACCAAGAGCCACACTTGGCACCCAGTTCTTATAAAGAACTGGATGTTGTAGGTACCTTTAGATCTCTCCAGCAGAATCAAAGAAAAGGGGGAATTAAACTGAACACTTTTTCAGTCATGAAGGCACTGAAAAACAAGGATGCTAGCAGAGACAATGAGAAGAGCAACACTGGTGCCATACAGTCTGTTGAAAGTAGCGGTGTTGGGAAAAAGCTTGATGGCAATGTTTCTGAGACTGATACCGAAGAAGATGGCAAAAGAGATCAAATGTCTGGTTGCCCAATTCCTAGTTTGACAGGAGTGAGGGCCAAACAAAAGAATGATAGGAGAGAAAACAAAAAACAGTTGGATGTTCATAAAGGAAGTGCTATGGAAAACCAGAGGAACTTTAGTAGTGAAAACAGTAGGCCTACCTTTCAGCAAGCTGTCTATAAACAACCTCCTTTATTGGGAGTTGGTACAGACAGTGATCCTAAAGTGACAAATTCAGGGTCGTTGTACTCTAATCCACCTCCCAGTCAATGTTATTCTGAACTGAGGTATCCTCCACCGGTTCATCCACAACCTATGGCAGTGAACAGAGGGTTTCACCCAAGTGTTCCGGTGATGATGCCAAGTATGCCAGTGTTCAGCATTCCAGGACCACCAGCCACAGATCACACTGCTGTCTGTAACTCCAGTTCTGTTGTGATTTCAGAACCCCACAGATCCATGCTAAACCAGGGCAGGCAGCATGTACCATTTGGTCCACCCACAGTCTCACCATTGTACTCAAACCTGCCTCCCCCTTTGGCTTCAGTTCCTTCCTTCCCTCATCAGTTATCACATCCAGTGACTGAAGTCTCTTCAGTGCAGGTTTCAGCCCCGCAGATCATCGGTGCAGCACCAAATCAGGTGTGTGTTACTGCTGCAGACTCTTCCCTGGACAGTGCTCCTCTTTTGCAAACCACCGCCCCGTCAGTGACTTCTAGTTCTACAGTAACAACACAGAGTGCTGGCGAAGAAAGCAGATGTGATTCAGGTGCAAAGGCAGAGATTGATGTGATCAGCTGGTTTTCCAAGAGAGAGGCAGCTGAAAGAAATCCCCCTAAAAAGGATGTGATTGACTGGTTCAGCGATATCATCGATAAAAAGAAAGGGTCTTCAGTAATGGACTTGGAACCAGAAGTGAAAAAAGCAAAGTACGAGTTCATGGAATCATTGAAGCACAAGAAAAGCATGTATGAATCAAAAGACAAAGTGGAGTCTTCCAGTAAAATCAACAGGAGGAGTCCATGTGACTCAGGAGATGCAGGAAAAACTTCAAGTAACAACAGCAGAAAGAGTGCATGTCATTCAGAGGAGTCCAAAAAGACCTCTCTCAGTAAAACTAGTGGAAAGAGTGTGTGTGAATCAAGAGACGCGGAGAAAAAGGGTTCTCAGAGCTTGAAAAGGCAGAACAGTTCAGGCAGTTCTCAAGACACTTCTAAGAGCAACAAGAAACCCAAGATAGACATCAACAAAGTGAGCTTTAAGATAGGACTGTCTTCAGGAGGAATAAAGAAAAAACACGGGGTTCTCAGAAAAAGTATTGATTTAGACTGGCCCACAGATTCAGATGATTCACCAGAATCTGCGAAAGATGGCAGCCAAAAGAGTGGTAGAGAGAAATCCAATGATTCAGGCAAAAGCAGCACTGGATCCTCAAAGGCCAGAGGCAAAACTGACTCGGATATCAAGAAAGATTCTAAAGAAACTGACTGTGAACAAAAGCCTGTTGAAAGCTGTACCTGTGTTGGCAAAGACAAAGTTGTTGTTTATGACCCAACCAGTGGTTGTTCCAATTCCAAATCTGCGATGACTGCTCTTTCAGACAGTAGGAAAAGATTGCATTCCAGGTGGGATCAGGAGGACCATAAGTCCAAGAAGTTTTGTGCACAGCAGAGTGATACTGTTGAACGAGTGTGTGACCCTGACGATGACATAAATGACTATGCTGACGCCTTGTTGGAAAGGGATATACCAGTGAAAAATCTGGGGGCTGTTTCAAACAAAATTTCAGATTCTATTCTGAAATCAGCATCATCAGCTCCAAAAGCATCAAAAACATGTGGAAAGCCCTCCATCAATCAAAAGCCTTCAGCTGAACCAGAAGAAGTGCCTTCTAGTCAGAAAGAAGTGAAGACTGAAAAAGTTAAATCCACTTTGACAGATAAACCGCTTGAATTCCTGTTATTCGCTAAGGAAATGATAATGCAAAAGCTACAGGAAGAAGAAGGTGAAGTCGAAGAAGGTGAAATAGTTGATACACCCACACAGTCTTCACAGACAGACACTATTGACAGTCAGGAAACTGGATCATTAACTGAATCAAGCATTGATCCATCAGAGCAGAAGACTGCTCAGAGATCGTTTTCAGATCCAAAATGTGTTTTGAGCAAAGAGAGGAAAGACAAGAACATCGTGAGTCAATCAGAAAAAGAGGTGGGAAGTGCAGGACAGAGTACAACCATGTTGAAAACCAGTTCCTCTCCGCTGTCCTCTGTGAAGGAGGAAGCAGCAAGCAGGCAGCAGAATACTGGGGGCCAGTCTGCTTGGTCAGGCTTTGACAGGAAAGTGTGCAGTTTTGATCAGCGTCAAGGAAGTTCAGAAAGGACAGTTAGCAGTACCAGCCTTCCTCAAAAACCAAAACATACAGCTGAAGGCAGTCAGATGTCATTCGCTCTAGATGCTTCTAGCATGGCTGCTGTCACAGAAGAAGAAATCAACAAGCTGAAGGAAATTGTGTGTCAGCTGACTTCTTTACCTGTTAAAGATGCCAGTGATAAACCATCTACAAGTGCAAGTGCAAACAATAGACCATCTACAAGTGTAAGCGCAAACAAAGATCAATCAGTACCCACCATGGGTAGAGATGAACAAAAAGCCAGGCCCATATCCTCACAGGTGAAGAGCACCCAAGATGATAGATTTGAAATGCAGAGAAGCAAGTCAAAACGAGGGGGCTCTGGTGGGAGAGATTGGAGTTTATTTTTAACCTCATCCAGACCCAGTTACAAAAGGTTGTTTACCAGCACTTCAGAGAAAAGAAACTACTATGGCGATGTGATTGAGCCACCATTGTATGCCAGCAGCCAAGAATCTGTGCAAGGACAGCATGTTCCTCATTCCACAGAGGAATCTTTTCCAGGACCCCATGCATGGTCACAGTTTGCTTCAGACCCAAAGCTGAATGTGAAAACAAAGCCTGGTGCAGCTGCAGTTTCACCTCTCTCTGGGGTTGCTGCTGCTCAGCAAGCTCCTTTCCAGTGTGCCAGTAGCTCAGGGCAGAAACAATCAAGTGAAAAATCAAAGACTGCTAGTGAAGCTGGTCCCAGTTACTTCACATCACTGCCAGTTGCAGTGCTTGATTCACATTTACAGCATACCAGCGCAGTGGAGAAATCAAGTCCAGTGGAAACAGGGCAGTCTTGTTCTTTACCAGCAAGCTCAACTCGTGATTCTAAAATCAAAACATTGAAAGATTTTCTGCTTGAAAACTTTCCTGGTGAAAACCCAGATTCATTTGTGAATTTGATGGAGTACAAACTGACTGCTAATATGAACACTATGAGCCATAAGGTGAAAGACAACATTTTATCTAAAGTTTTCAAGCACTTACAGCAGACACATCAGGTTTCTAGTTCTACCAGTGCTGCACCTCCCTCACATAGTCTAGCTGCCCCAAGACCTCTCTTGGATGAGTTTGCCGTTGATCAGATTGAGCTTGAGCTACGTTTGGTGGAGGGATGTCTGGGATTGTTGGAGGCCACAAAAGCAATTCAGAGCATGCCTGATCAGGACGAGTTGGATTCAAATGTTCAGTCTCTCACAAATAGTCTTGCTCAGGAGTCTCGCTTTTGCCAAGATGCCCTCACAGTGGTGATAAATGACTTCAATAAAGCCATGGCAGATACCAGACATGGATTAAGGGGCAGAGCTCATCAACGAATACCAGCAGAACTGCTTTTGCATGATGAACAAGACCAACTATACACAAAAGAAGGTGGTTTTACTGTGTTAATTGCAGGCATCCCAATGAAGCCATTTGCCAGGCTACTTCAGTATAAGAAGGACATTGAAGAAAGCTTGACAAAAATTGGCATGGCAGCTTTGGCCAAACAGACGTTTGTGGTAACTCAAGAGAAGCAGCGCGTTCAGCAGATCCGCTCAGTCCGCTTACAGCTGTTGCAGACTTTCTCAGGGGCTGTTTCTCAAGGGCGTTTAAAGAAAGTGACCAGGGTTCGTGACCTCTATGCATCTTCACTGCATCATTTGCATCAAGTGTTGGGTGAGAAAAGTGTGGTCAAGATGGTTTTTTTCAGAGCAACATTTGACGCCATTGAGAATCATCTGCAGATTCTTCAGGCAGAGATGGTAGGTATCCTCTTGTGTTGTGATTTTGTAGCTTCTCTCTGTCTTTTCCTTTTGTGTCCCCACCTGAATATGTCATATTCTCACTGCTCTCTCAGTGTTACATCAAATAAGTTCTGAAAAAGAATAAGAGGGTAAAAAAACATGACACAAGAAAAAAGAAGATTGGATCATAATATATCCCAGTGTAAAACAGACCCAAGAGATAAAGACACCTGCTGGGGTGGACAGGTAATCTGAGCAGTACTCTCGAAATCATGTCCATAAAGTGGATAATGCTTAAGTGGTCCCAGTCTTCCCAATGAGCCCATAGCAAACTTGCTCTGGGTAGGAGCTGGCCAGAGTCTGCAAGTCCCCTAAGATTCTCATTGGATTCAGACTTGTCAGTTTGCTAACCGCTGTCTATTTGTGTCTGAAAATAATGCCAGATGTAGTTTTGGGGGATGGTTTATACTTATTTATCATTTGTTTTGTGAGCAGAATACAATTTTCATAATATTGCTTTGAGAATTTTTTTTTTCATTAACTCCTTGATGTTATCATAGCAATTCATATGACACTTACTACACCTCAAAATGTGATGTCGTAGCCATTCATATGGCATTATTTAAATTTTTTTTTTTTTTTAGGATTTAGATGTGTGTGTGTGTGTGAGAAAGATAATTTTAACATTTTTATGTTCAGAACAGAAGAATTTGTGAACTGTATGTCTTACAGATCTTTACTAAGGAAAAACTTTTCATGATGGGTCTGTGCTTAGAATGAGAAAAGTGTTAGGCACTTACTCTATGATGATGCAGAATCTGGTTGTGTATTTAGTGGAATTGTGCCTTCAGTTGTGTATTCATTAGAATTAAGCAGTCAATTAAGTTGTGTATTTAATGGAATTAGGGTGTCGGTTATCGTCTTCTTTGTCGAATGCTCAGACAGTGTATGAGCGAAAATGCGTTGAGCACCTGATAAGTCAGGCCCAGCACATGACTTCGGCATGGGATAGAATTGTTATCTTTTAAGTCTTTCTGGAAAAAAGGCAGGAGAATGAACCAAGAAGGCAGAAAATAGACAAGAAGGAAATGACAAAGAAGAAAAAGAACAAGGCAGAAACAAAGAGAGTGATAGAAAAGACGGAATTTCTTGCACAGAATTTTCAGAAGGTGGGGATATGCTATTTATACTGACAGGCCCCTGGCATTTCCACGGGGGAGGGTGTCGGTTGTATATATATGATATATATATTAGAATTAAACAGTCCATTGTATATTTAATGGAATTAGGCAGCCATCCTTCTTTCTTAAAAGATATTGAGGAAGGTGCTATTTGCAGCTCTAGCTTTGTGGATTTGTGCTGTAGTGTTTGTTGTGTGGCTGGTTTTTGCAGAAATAGACAGACAGTAGCCTACCAACGGTGACTGCTGTGGATGCTTCACTGCTGCTGGCCTCGGGTTATAGATCTGTCACCACAGATTTCAGGAGCATGGACAATACCTAACAATCATACAGATGACCTCTTTTGTCTGGACAGAACCAGTTTGATGCTGGGTTTTTGTAGAAATTTGCGCTAAGATTGAATAAAGGTGCTTTACTTTGACAAAGAACTGGAAATGTCAAAATCTCTTTTTCAGTAGTATTTCAAGTAGCAGGTTTACTTTTTTTCTTCTTAAAAGGCGTTTGTTGTTGTTGGTTTTTTTGTTTTTTTTTACTATAAAGCTTTATGTCTCAGATAATAGAAGTACCATGTGTTATGCATGTGAAAGAATGACTGCAAATGTAAAATGACTGTTTTTAAAATATTTTTTACAAAGTTGTTGGATTGAGAAACTCAGAAAGGTTTGCTGCTATGTTCAGAGTGGTATATTATTGTTGTACTCTGTTTGATTTACTCTATTTGATACATCAAAAATAATGATAAATTGATAACTGTTGCAGAACTTGCATCTTAGTTACTGATTACTTAGTACAGTTTAATGTGCACAAAAAACAAAACAGAAAGTCAGCTTTGTTTCATTGAGAATCCATATCTAAGGGAATACTAACGATGTTGAAAATGTGGACAGTTTCAGATGACATCTTGACATTGTTGACATAAACTTCTGCGGTCAGTTTTATGTACTATCATGTTACAATGGTTTGAGAGATTGAATTCCATTTCCAGTTTTACATTTTCAGTGAGATTATCAGGATTTGAACAGAATAAAGAGAGGGAGGAGCCTTCAAATTTGATGCATTGTGTATGTTTCAGTTCAGTTCTTTCTTTTTTTCATCTTATATCTATAGATGCATTCCATTTAAAAAAAAAATCATAAGTGCAGTTTACTTTCTCTTATGTGTCATTGAGCATTCTTACTTAAGGTGATGGAACCAGCCATTCTGCATCAGATATGTTGATTTGTAGTCAGTAAGATATATCATCATGTCCATGGACTGTGTCACAGTGTGTGCACTTCATTGTATCTTTTAGATTGAAGACTTTACTGTCGGTCAGCAGATAATCCTGTGTCTGCAGATGTTTTTAGTGAAAGTAAGTATTTGACAACTCAATTTCATTCAGTGTACAGAGATCACTTTCTTGTCTGTTTTTATGTTATGAATATGAGTGAACTTTGTGCTATTTCTTATTGAATTTGTTTTGGTGGTAGCAGATGAAAATGGCTTCTCATTGTAACTGTAAATTGTTATGAATTGATGCAGATTACATGCATTTATTGTTTTTAGATCGAACAGTAATGGTCAGTTTCTATGCTTTTCAAGTCTTTTGTTCCAATTTGTAAAAAGCACTTTTGCATTGTGCATGGTTGTCGATTCACATGTGCTCACAAAGGGAGTATGTGGTCACTTAGATGTGATGATGTGGGAGTGTCAGTCTTTTGTTTTTTTCCAGATGGTACATATGAATAAGCAATGTATTTAGATTTTTCATGAAGCCATCCACCTAAAAAAAAAAAAAGGGGGAAAAAAGGGAATACAATGCAAAGAAATGATGTATCACGTCATAATATCTCACCACCACATCAACCATCTCCTGTGTTTCCCCCATCCATTCTTCCATAAACATAGATTTAATATAAATACATATATGTGTGTATATATATATATATATATATATATATATAATATATACATACATACTAGACAATCATTACCATGTGTGAGTGCATTTATTCAGTGAAATGGTTTTTCTGAAGACAAACATTGAAAAAAAAAAAAAATCATTTTTATTAAAGCTTCAGGGTAAAGACTGTTCAGATGTGTCATTTTGGAAAACTGCACACAACAATTAGTTGCACAGGAAAGCAGTAATGGCTTCAGCAAAATGATTGATTAGGGATCCAAATCCTCCTCGGAGAGAACAACACAAAATGGACAGCATTTTTCTGACAGACAAATAAAGGCTGCTTTTATTGTAGAGTAGGTGTTATATGTATGTTTTTCATTTTTATTCATACACTTTTTGAAAACATAGTAACATAAATTTGCAGTTGTCTGATGTAACACCATTTTTCAGGTATTTCCAGCATCAGTAATTAAAGTATGAACTCATTATTGAATCATTTAAAAAAACAAACAAAAAACCTTTTGCATTCAGAAAGTTGAGATTTGGATTAAAATTGCATGTCAATTGACAGGAAAAGAAGAGGTGGGCAGGAGGTGTGTGGTATTGCTGTTTTCATTTTCCTATCAGGTTGCATCAAATTGATGAAGTTGATTATACCACACCTGGCTGGCAGTGTTGTAGCCAAGACTGTTTGGATAGGGGATGGAGATGGGCAGGAGGGACTGGGTAAGGTAAGGGACAGATTGTGGATACCTATGAGCTATTGTGACATATCTTTCCTACAGTTGCCTGCCATCCAACTGTAGAGCATCAGTACATCTGCAGACATACTGAAGTGTACTGTCAAGTCTTCCAGAATTGCAAGTATTTTGAAGGGATTTATTATACTGCACAGTATGTTTACAGTCTGCGACTTCATATCATGAAATTGTTTAAAAAAATAATGAAACTTACAGCATTGTTATTTGAAATCATGGTGGTTTTTATAGGGATGTGCATGAGGGAGATTGTGGGGTTGGAAAGGGGGGGGGGGGGGGGGGGGCGGGGGCGGCGTGGTGGTTTTTTTGGGTATATGAAACTGCAATTTATATCAAGTGGTGCTTGTTCACCTATCATGTATATCGGCTTTTGTTCCCATGATTTAGGGGATTATTTTTGAGTGCTTGGGGCTATGAAAAGTAGGCCTACATCAACGAGGTGCGGTCAGGCAAGTCGGAAACTGCTCAACAGTTCTTTCAAAATGAGTGTTGCAAGAGGAGACTTAGACTGACAATATCAAGCTTGGTTTAAACAAAGGTGGAGGTGGTGACATTAGTTTGAGGTAGAGAGAGAGAGAAAAATCCATGACTCTGGAATGGTCGGTTTCAATACAGTTATTACTCGTTTCTGTTGCTTTCTTTGTCATGGATTATCTATAATCTACAGGTAAACAAGATCACTGTTGGCATTCTAAAGTGAGTTGGGGGACTGGCTTCTAGACTGGGCCAAAGTAAGGGCACACAGAAAATCTCAGATGTAGGTGTAAAGTCAGGTGGTGGTGTGGGTTTATATGATGCAATTTTTGTGTTTGTTATATATACATATAAACTATATATATATATACAGTTGAAAGCACAAACCATGTCAGTTAGGTCATACTTTTTTCTTGTTGTCAAAAATGTAAAGGCATCAGAAGTGCAATGATGGGATCCCAATACACATTTCTTTGGGAAGAAAAAGGTTGTGTCATAAGAAAGACATATATGCAGGTTGTGTCATAGAAAAAGACATAGAATTTCCAGAGTGACCCCCCAAGCTGTTTAAGAAATCAGTGGTTTGTCTTTGCTGTCAAAGAAGTCAGTGGTTTGTCTTATTTGTCAGAGAAGTCAGTGGTTTGTCTTATTTGTCAGAGAAGTCAGTGGTTTGTCATATTTGTCAGAGAAGTCAGTGGTTTGTCTTTGCTGTCAGAGAAGTCAGTGGTTTGTCTTTGCTGTCAGAGAAGTCAGTGGTTTGTCTATCCAGTCAGAGAAGTCTAGTTTGTTTTTCCTGTCAAAGAAGTCAACTTTGTTGGAGTTAGAAGTCGACATGTGCAGAAGATGTGGCCGGTTGTTTGGTCAAACAGT
Source organism: Concholepas concholepas (assembly GCA_034780235.1). Classification (NCBI taxonomy): domain Eukaryota; kingdom Metazoa; phylum Mollusca; class Gastropoda; order Neogastropoda; family Muricidae; genus Concholepas; species Concholepas concholepas. The sequence goes on along the minus strand of JAUZNI010547739.1, from coordinate 2,721 downwards.
CTGTGTGCTGGCTTTGTGTTCCTATAGGTTTTATACTGCATTTTCATCACCAAAAAGCTTTCAGTGGCATGTGAACAAGATGTATCCAGAAACATGGCCGATAGCATTTTACACAAGCTGTATGAAATACTTTGATGCCATCAGTATTATGTTTTTCACCATCGTATCGCAAGTCCCATTGAAAAACTGTCAACAAGTTTAAGCTTAAAAGATAGTGCCATACATATATGTGTGTGTGTAGTTTGTGCTGAATCCAAGGTTTGCATTTTGTCGTAGCAAACTCAGGTGAGGAAAACTACGTAAGAAAGACGGTGCCTTGTAACTGAGCAAACGATCATTAGATAGAAATAATAATTCATGTGAGAAAATGAATTGCTGTAAGCACTTCTTGATAAAAAAAACAACACAAAAAATGCCCCAAACATCAGTATGTGCAAACGTTTTCATGACATTACGCCCCTGTTCCATTTTTCATATATATTGTAGGCCTACTCTGATGCTTAAAAAAGTCTCTAGGACCCATATCATTCCGATAAGTGTGTTGCTGTCACGCTTAAGATCAAAATGCTAAATTTAAATACATCTTACTTGATGTTCAGTAGTTTTGTGTTTATCACCTCTTGCAGTTTTTGTGGTCATTTGACTCTGAACTGTGTATGGTGTGTTTGTTCTTTTGTTGGTTCTTTATGGGTGATGGGGTTTTGTTTTTGCTGTGTTTATTGCTGCTGAAGTGACTTGTTTAGGACTTGTCATGGATTAGAATTCAGGTGTTGGGATTTCTGGTAAAACACAGAAGAAAAAATAGTGAAGAAGGGTGAAAGAATGAGATGTGTGTCCATAAAGAATGATGAGGAAGTGATGGGAATTGTACCAAGTTTCTGAAGAAGCTGAGTGTTTCCTGTCGGCTGTTCCATGTGGAAATAAAACAGTGTGAACCATAGGCAGCCAGGCTGTCTTCCTTTGTGTTCAAACTGTTCCAATGTCTGGAATTTTTCTGAAGAGGGATGGGCTGGGATTCCAGGTTCAACTTTCCCAAGAGACACTGCACTGCCTGAAAACTTTTCTTCAGTGCAGTGTCCCAGTGGCTCCTTAATTAAGGAGTGAAGAGAAATGTCAGTGAAATGTTTTCCATTTGTGTCGGAGCACTGAGCATAGAGTGGCTTTTGGTCTCCAACATAAAATATGTTACTTTATTCAGTATTACTCATTGTTGACTGGATTTTAAGGGAAAGGGAGGGGGCAGAGATGGTGGATTACTGCCCTTGTGAGTGTAACCTTGGGCACTTGTAGTTCAGGTTTTCTGGAAAGCTGGAAAGCACAGGCACAAGAAAGCTAGATACATGTCTGAAAGAAACAGTTATTGGATGAAAGTAGCCCTGTGCAACTGTTCAGAGCTGTTTCTTGTGTCAGCACTGAGAAAAGCATTGGAGTATACAGCAGCTTCTTTGCTTTCTTGTTTTTTTCTTTTTAACATTTACATTTTTTTTATACTTATCATTAAAATCCTAAAAAAAAACAGGGCTTGGGAAATAGTGGGTGGAAATTGTAAAAAAACAACCATCATTAGATGGCACGTAGCTGCCTAGCTCTGTGCTTTGTTTACTTGAGCTCACACTTTTGTTTGTTGTTGTTCTTTTTAAAATGAATCTAGTTTTGGGAGATTTGAAACGTCAATGATGAAATATTGTGTACAGACTAGTTGTTTTAAAAAAAAAAATACTCGTGTGACAGAATTGAGGCTATGTTGCCTTTATTCAGACACCTGTGTGTGGATGTGTGTGTTCATCTTCAATAGCTTGGGGAGGGGAGGTGGGGGGTAGCCTAGTGGTTAGATCCTTGCGCTCGTGATCTGACGGCCCAGGATCGAGCCACCATGGAGGGGCCCGTTTTAGAGGATTTTACCCTGGAGTTAACATCACTACTGGCTCCACTCCCCCAAAAGTCCTTTGGATGAGATCATAATCCAAGGCCCTGTGTGTGGATGCATGCAGAACATCTTGTGCACATGTTGAAAACCAGTTCGGCCTTTTGGAAGAGTAGGCCATTGAATGGATAATAAATTTAAAAAAAAGAAGGCATGCATACAGGTGTCGTGTTTAGACACCATTCCCGAAGTTGGAATGCGGCTATCTTAATGATGGGTAACAATGGGCGCATACGCAAAATCTCACTATTGGTGAACTTTGGAGCTCTAGCCAAGGAACAACAAAAAAAAAAAGCTTGATGAATGTGTTTATATCATATTGTTGTGTATATAGCATTCTTTAGATGCATCTAGCTGAATGTGTTCAAAGTAGGCCTGTCATTGTTGCAAATTGTATCATTACGCCACGTGGAGGATAGGCCTATTTTAGAGGTCTAAGCACCTGCATGTTCAATAAATTTGTACTGCTGTTCTTGAGATTAAAGTTCTTCATAATTATAGGTCTCTAAAATGAGATGAAAAATCCTCACTATCTGTCTGACTGAATTGAATCCTTTTTCAGTTTATGACATGTTGAATAAAGGCCCCTTTAACTAAAAAAATCTCCCACTGGGAAACTGGCAAAAGTGTTGCAAGTGGATCGGTGGTCTAGAGGTAACACGCCTACCTAGAAAGCGAAAAGTCCGGGTCGGAAGTGTGCGGTGGTTCGAACCCCGTTTAGGCCCAAAACTTTTCCCCCATCCATTAGACCATGAGTGGTGGTCTGGGTGCTAGTCTTTCGGATGAGACGATAAACC
>JAUZNI010546630.1:338-14735 GCA_034780235.1 Concholepas concholepas | reverse complement strand
AATGAGATTTTATTGAAATAATCAGCATGCAGTTTAGATCTAGACAAGAGAGAGAGAACGGAAATTTAAAAAAAACTAGTTATCTCTGACATGACATGGTATGCAACAATGCAGGATGATTGATATGCTCACTCTGAGACCAAAACTCAGTGCATGTACATACATGATGCAACGATGAAGATTACTTAAAAACAGTGGATGAACAACAAACAGTATGGGGAAACGATTTCTTTATGTACATTCTTTGTTCATTTTTCCATTGTGCAGGGGACAGCAAGTAACAGTGCAAAATCTCTCGGCTTCAGCGGTACAACTTTGTTAAGGTCATTGTTCAACTTTTGAAGTACATCTTGTGGTTTGGGGTTAGACTGAAGTCTTTTTACAAGCAGTGAATAATGTCATTCTTTGACATGATCTGAAGGCATCTCGGCTCTTGACAAGGCAGAACCCTGAGAGAGACCACCCTGCTGGGCACCTCCTGGCAGCCCTCTGGCCCAAAAGACAATGCTGACAGAACAAATGTCGACCCGACATGAAAGATTCAGACCCTTTACTAAGAGGTCTGGAAAAACAGTGCTGACCCCCACCTGTGCCAGAACACTGCAGCAGACATAGCGTCACTGGTTCTGTACAGGTTTCGGCCAGAAGGAATTCTATCATGCACTGTTGATCAGACCCTGCTATCCATTTTGTGTTTCTTGGCTTGATGATCATGATGATGATGACAACGACGAAACGATACAGTCTACAACAGTATTTACACAGTCACACAGAATGAACCAAAATGAATGGATGAAATAAGTCGTATATTATCTATGCCTCATGCATGAAAATCCCCACTCACCAGTATTCTTTTAAAAAAAAAACCCACAACAAAAGCAAACTCATGTAGTCCGAGGTTGTTGGTTTGTAAAACAGATCATGATTTGGCAGTGACATCATAACGTAATCAATAAAAACGGACAGAAAAAAGTTCCCAATTCTCCCGATCATGGCTGCCCATCAATGTAAATTAATTCTATGTCTGTTTCCTTTCAGAAGTTTTGAATAACTTAAAGACAACAAAACAGAAAAAGTGATAAACACTTCACAACTCATTATCAACATAACTGTGTGAAAAAAATATCTACTCCAATATATATCCATTAGAGGAGAAAAATAATGATTGGGAAAATGAATTTAAAAAAAAAATCTCAGTCAGTTCTTACATCAGTTAAGACTTTTATGTGTATACCTCGTATAATATTCATTTCATATAAAAATTATACTATTTCACAGTATAACTTGTTCAACAGTCATCTAATGAAAACAAAATTAGACATTTTACACTTGTTCAATAGACATCTGATGGTTTAAAAAAAACAACCACCAACCACTATTTTACAGTTACAGGCAGATCTACGATGTAACAAAAGTACATGGTGGGCAAGTTATGTTACAGAATTTATGTGCAAGCCGGGATGGTGGGTTGCTGATAGGACTATTTTGGGGGAGGGGGAGGAAGGGGGCTATATATGTATGAATACATGGTGCAAAAAGTCGACCTTGGGCGGTCACCCCTTTTTCCAAGGCTTCTGTCATGTTTAATTAAGTAACAGCTGCTTGCTGGCTAGATACTTTGTAAGAACTACCATTTTATGAAATGCAATGATTTGTCGTCAAGTGACTGAAAAATTGGTCCTTGCCATCAACATCAGCTGTGTGATTCCCCAGGCAACCATGTTTTCCCCTGGCTGTTCGCAGACCTGACCAGAAAAATGAAAAGCGTCAATCCCCTTACCTGTCTTTCACCAGCATTCCACAACACTATGCCTTTTTTGTCGTTTGTTCCTACTGTTTTTCAAAATCAGCGACTGTGTTCCCTTCTTAACCACAGGGATACCTAGTACTGCAGCTCGACTCTCTCTCCCTTTTTTTTCCTTTGCTGCAATGTTTTCTTTCCCTTTTTTTGTGCATTATTAAAAAAAGTGACTGTACAACAACAAAATGGATGCGATCTTGCAGGCGTTCATTCACTCCACACCGATCTCAGCCATTCTCTTCTCTCTGATCCTGACTGGGTCTGTCTCTCTCTACCCTTTTTGATTTTCTGTGGCCTGTCACACGATGGTTTGCAGTGATCTCCTCCATTCCTGTGGACAGGAGGGAACTACAGGTCGGTGTCAAACCACATAGAGGGGCCGCCGTCTCCCGGGGGAGCTCCCAGATTGGGGTCAATGCTGTCGAAGTTGAGGTCCGAGCCGGGGCCCAGGTCTGGCAGGTTGTCCATGGGACCTCCATACCCTCCCGGCCCTGGCCCTCCTAGGTCAAGGCCTTGCATGGAGTTGACGGGCACTTGGTCATAGCCTGCACACAGCAGGTCCAAAGCTACACAGGAGCATATGCCAGGGTCACAGCCCCTTCCCCAACAACCCTGAGAGATGGGACAATTTTCCGTAGGTTATCAGAAACGATGGTTGGAAAGACAAGACTTCTTTGTAAAAAGACAAAACAACAAAGGTGCACACATCTAAAAAAACAAAACAGCCATGGAATGGCAGATAGGAAACATTGGCCGCCAGAGACCATTATGCTCTTCAAAAACTTTCAATATATCAAAAACATCCGTAACCCACTGTCCTCAAAAAAAAAATTTTTGAACATAATTTTGAAAATCATCTAAACTTCCTGTTAAAACAAACCCATCACCCAAGAAGACTGGTGATGTATGGAGTACAAATCCCCAGGACAAGAAAGTTCTCACCTGTAGGTGGGCGGCCTTGCATATCGGGATGAGATCCACTGTACATGCTGCCCTGACTGCCGTGGTGGGGGGGAGGCTGCTGGGTGTACATCTGGTCACGTGACTCTTCAGTTGGCATCACACCTACGTCCTCAAACCCTGGAGGCTGTGCACACACACACACACACACACACAGAGGAAAGCATGAGAGAAGAAGGCATATTTTAAGTGAGCTGCCAAGGTTCTAAGAAGCAAGATTCCCACAGCTATGTCTGAAAAAATTCTTGGACTAAACTAGTAAATTTCAAAGACAATAAATAATTGAATATCAACACGTTTGACATTGATGCTGACATACAAACACAAAACAAACAAATCACCAAAATAAAGACCAGCATATCAGGGATTAAATGCAAAACCTGGGATGCTTTTCATCCTATTTCAATGTCCAGATATATATAGAACACATACCATGTCTAACATTATTAGCAGGAGATGCTAGTGTCTGGCCTTCCGTACTAACCACATGCCAGTGCTGAAGACATGGGTCCCTGTAAGGCCATGGTTTTACTGTAGCATGCCTTGCTGCACCAGCCTAACTGAAGACTGGCAATGGATGTGCAGGGTGTATCCAGGTTTCACCCCAGCATGCACTCACAAGTCTCTTGAGTTTTTTTCTTTCATGAACCAAGGGGTTGGAGGGACAAAGATGAGAGAATGCAATGGAAAAAAAAAAGAGAAAAAGCATGTAATTCAATCAACAAAAAGCCCTCAATCTTGAATACACACAAATTTTAAAAGTGATCATGACATGGTGACCCAAGAGCGCAGGTGTGAAAAAGAAAGGGAAGATCTGAGGGGGGGTGGGGGGGCGTGGAGATTGCACCAGCAGATGTATGATTGAATGATAGCAAAATGCAAGGGTGCAGAAACGATGTAAAAAGAACATTTTACAAAAGTTTCTTACTTCAGACCAATTCATGTTGTCCCCCCGGTACAGAGAGCTGGTCAGTTCCATAGAAAGTCGTTTTTTGTAGTCCTGAGGTTTGTCTTCTGACATGCGAAACAGAACTGCCGCAGCATAGGTTGCTGAAAGAAAAATGCAAAATTACTTGTTCAATCCTTATAGCATCTAAGGAGGTTATGGGAATACCTCCGATATCTTAGAAGAGTTGACAGGAATGAGAGATGCACGGAGTTCTACTTCTTTCTATTTCCCTATTTGTCATTTTATCCCTACCTTCCCCTAATAATAAAAGAAGCCTGTGGAAGACTGATGTACTTAGCAGTCTCAGGGAAACAAAGTGATCATAGGTCACCAGTATGATATACAACTAGACATTTTGTTTTTGTTTTTTTGTAGATGCAACCAATATTGTGGCCATAAACCTTTGTGGCCTGGGTGGGTTTTTTGTTTTTTTATCATGTGAAGAAAATCTTACAGTACTTATGTCCAGTAAGATAAAAACAATCTATATACACAAAGACAATCCCCCCCCCCCCCCCTCAAGACCAGCACACACACACAAACTATCCACCTGTTGTCTGTTGAAAAACTAACTTTGTACTTTTCAATATATTACTAGTCCATTCTAAACATAACAGAGGAGTACTTATCAATGTGTCAAGTCTAATGCCTGCTAATGAGAACAACTTCCTCGCCTTCCTAAAATAAAAACAAAAGACAACATCTAAACAAAACACACACATTGGCAATCAGGTTTGGTTTCATGCAAACACACACACCACCATGGAAAACAAACCAGGTATTATGGTAGTAACAAGTGAAGACAATGTTGCTCACCAACTCCTTCGTTGCGGGAGTGCAGGAGCTCTGTCAGAGGGGCGGTGGCCCCCTCCTGCTCTATCATCTCTGCCCCCTCTTTGTCAGCCGCCAGTTCACACAGCACGCCTGCTGCCACACGCTGGATGTTCTCGATAGGAGAGTACAGCAGCTACACAGACAACACAATGTTTTTGTTTAGAAAACTAACTTGCTGGATGTTCTCGATAGGAGAGTACAGCAGCTACACAGACAACACAATCTTTTTGTTTAGAAAACTAACTAGCTGGATGTTCTCGATAGGAGAGTACAGCAGCTACTCAGACAACACGATATTCTTGTTTATAAAACAGTAACTAGCAGGATGTTCTCCACGGAAGAATACAGCACCTATTCAGAAAACACACTATTTCTTTTTTTCTATAAACTAGTCACTGGCTAGATGTTCTCTATGGAAGAATACAGCAGCTGTACATAAAACATTAATTAGCTGGTTGCTTTCAACTGGACAGTACACCAGTAACTGGCAAACTGAACAAACAGATCTTGAATATAGTCACAGGTGATCTAAACAAACAGATGAGATAGTCATGTATTTAAACATAACATATTTCCTGCTCTATAGTGTCTGGACATTTGAGACTACACAGCAGTTCACAAACACTGTGTTTGACCCAAGAAATGATCAAAACCTGCATGTGTGTATGCTAATGTAACTATTATGCAGGTGCACTGTGTGTGTGTGTGTGTGTGTGTGTGTGTGTGTGAGTGTATGTGCGTGCATGTGTGTGTGTAAGCATGTGTGTGTGTGTGTGTATGCGTGAGTGTGTGCGTGTATATGTATGCATGTATGGACATGTGGCTCTGCTGCAGATTTTCACACCACTGGGAAGCAGCTGCACTCTAAATCCCATACATGCTGCACTACAGTCAAGATTACCTGCACAAAGAGTGGAATGCAGTTCAGCCCGCGAATGACTGCGCGGTTGTGTGCCTCACGAGCCAGAATGTGAAGGGCCCCTACTGTCCCTTCCACAATCTCCTCCATGCGTACACCATCCACATAGCCCGTCATCGGTGGTCCATTGGAACTGATTGAGGCTCGCTAATAACACAGAAAGGTGGGAACAAAAATGGTGAAATTGTGCATGACTCACTGTCTGTGAAAGTTTGCCACTACTGATTTACCCATCTGTTTGGCTTTATATGATTTTCCCCCCCTTTCTTTAAAAAATAAAATGGAATAAAGATTATACAGGAAGCACTAACATGGCTGAAAATCACTTAAAACTTTGTTAATAATACACATTTTTATCGACAATTTTCATTACAGGGAAGTTTCACACATGAACAACTGTCACAGCAGATGATTAACTATAAGAATACATGACAAAAATGCACACACAGACAGAATCACTTACAGACAGGCTGACAGGTAAAAAAGCATACCAAATTTTTTTGGTCATATTCTTACAGACCACTATGCCATGAAAATATACTGTGAGCAATATACATACTGCTTGATCAAGAAAAACGATCAAGTACACACACACACACACATACATACCAAAAATCCTTCCATCTCACACACACACACACACACACTCACACACACACTCACAACACACACACACACTCACTCACTCACTCACTCACTCACTCACTCACTCACTCACTCACTCACTCACTCTCACACACACACACACACACATACACACACAAATTGCCTGCCTACCCTCTGCGTGTCCTGGTGAGCTCTGATGAGAAGCTGCACGATGCGGGGCAGGGCGCCGTGTTCCCGGAGAGGGGCGTGGTTGGCGGTGCAGAGGGCCAGGTTACGCACCAGACCCACCACAGCCTTGATCAGGGGCCAGCGACTTGGGGGGTGCAGCAGTTTCACCAGCACAGGCAGCCCGTAGTGCAGGCGCACAGCATTCTGGGCCATTTCCGCTTCTGGGTGTCGTGATGTCAAGTGGCGTAAGGCACATACCTGCACCAAAGTTGGGAACATGGCAAGGTTTGAACAAGGTTTTCGTAAAGAGAACTGTCACTGTTGAATGATGATGTAATACATGTCATAAGTTTTGCCCTGTAACAGCAAAATTAACTTGCATTATCATAAAAAGCAGTTTTCATGCAGGTCAACAGCTTTGATCATTGACTATCTTGCATCTATCTATGTAAAAACATTTTAACAACCTGCTCGAGAGACCTTTACAGAACATATAACTCCACCACCACCCAAAAATGCCCCTCAAAACAAATATAAAGATCAATTTTCAGCATTGGACAAAACAGCAATAAAAAAACAGGAAATAATCTATGTCATCAAAACACAAACACATTCTCCTCTTGTCCTGCACACGCCTCCTTCCCCATGCATTTATTCCTTTTTCTTTCTACTGTTTTACACACACACACACACACACAAGATAAAATAGCCAAACACACCAATAACTCGCAACAGGCTTGGTGACATCCTCTCATCTTCACGTACACACACATACACACACATTCCATAGTGTTTATAGCCCTACCGACCACAAAAGCCATATCAGGGCTGTCACCTCATTCAGCATCAGGAGCTCCAGTAACTTTCACTTCTAGTTAAAAACCAACACCTCCTATTACCTTCATACATCAAACACCATTCATCTGAAAACCCCCCAAAACAACCCATTAAATCACACACACACCAAACACACACAACACACACACACAAACCAAACCACCAAGACTAACAGTAACTCACAGCAGGTTCAGTGATGTCCTCGCGGTCTCCAGCCTGCATGACAGTGCGCACCAGGGCCTCGATGCCGCCCACCTGGCAGACGATGACCTTGTTGCGCTGGTTGTTGCAGGTGAGGTTGGACAGGATGCCGGCAGCACAGGTGACCACGTTGATGTCATTTGAGGCCAGCAGCTGAACCAGCATGTGCAGTAGTCCCTCCATCTGGTCCTGCTTACAGGAGGGGAGAGTCACATCAGTCATTTAGCTACAACACTCACACCACTTGTCTAACATTCTATCTGGAAAATACAAGGGAGAATACACACGTACAGACTAGCTGACAGGATGGACTTTAGTGTTTGTTCTTTTCGATTCCAATCCTTGCATAATTCTACAGTTTTCATAACCAGGCTTTTCAAGCGATTCACAAGGTGTGATGAGAAAGTCATAGCGCATGTTCTGGGTGACCCCAGGAAAATATACAACAGTAACCAGGCTAAAGTGATGACAAATTTCTTCTCGTTTCAATGAATTTATTCACTTGTCCATATGCTTACCATAAGCTTTTTAAGAGGGCAACAAAAGAATGCTTTGAAGCTGTGCAGATTAGGACAAAAGAATCACTGGTTTGCAGCTGCATAGATTCAAATGAGAAGATGATTCCTGTTATTCTTCCACTTCAAAATACACCATTTACAATTTTCACAATTCAACAAACAAAACCCTACCATCGTGTATAACCAACAAGTGACCATAAAAAAACTTAAAACTCTTAACAGTTTTCAAAGCAATAAAAATGCAGCAATAATTAAAGTCCTATAAATTGTGTAATCAAAGATTAAAATTCAGGAGTAATATGTGAAGGAGATCACAAAAACGAAGAAAAATAGATCAAAACAAAGTACTTAAAAAAATAAAAAAATCCCAAAAAATTCAGGAAAATATTTCTGAAAAATATCCATTGACCACAAGTGAAGGGAAAGAAAAGAAGAACAGATGTACCATTTTGGTTGCAGCATCAGACAAGTTGCGCAGCGACCACAGACAGTTTTGCACCAGACGCTGACTCTGATGCCCCAGGTGCATAGCAAGGGCCTGCATACCTCCTGCACACACAATCAGTGTCCTGTTTAATTCATCTGTCTGCTTGCGAGTTAAATCCACTATAAAAAAAAATATTAAAAAATCATGTATTCTGCTCTTGATTCAGTGTCTTACATTCAATAATTTTTTTTTTTTTAAAGAATGGTTCAGAGACTAACAATCAGTTTACGGCTGAGATATAAAATTACCTGCTAAAGTGAAATAAAATCCCAGCTAAAAATAAGGAACGATGCTTTCTAAAAGCATTTGGTCGTTTCTTCTTTAAACTTTATTTACAACAGCGAAAAACATCAATACTGAGGGAAGAACTTGGCTGGTCAGGTCACAAGGGACATACTTGAAGGCGAGTCAAAACCCACCAAGAATTCTCTTTAGCTTGTACCATAGGCATAGAGATGCCTCTCCATAAATTTCTAGAAGCCCAATGTCCCAATCCAAATAAACTGAATCATGTTGTTGGGAAAATAGTTTAAATCAAATAAAACTACTTTTTTTTAATGAAAAAATTTACACTGTTGAGAAAAGAGAATTAAAATCAAATAAAACTGTTCTTTTTTTAACTTCAAGCCTGCACTACCACATGCTTTTACAAGAATTACACTGCAAAAGAAAACAAATAGAATTCTGCCCAAGAGAAACAAGTCTAGCAGCGTTATACAGCTCCCCAAACTCACCAGCTTCTACAATAGCAGGCTTGTTGCTGGGGCAGACAGACAGCACTTTGAGGACACGGGAGGTGGTCCACAGCAGTTTTTCGTAGGTGTAGGACTTCATGATCCGCACCAGTTCACCAGGTCCTCCGCTGGCCAGAATGATCAGCTGCAAACACCAAAGCCATTCATCAGCACACTTCAGCGTTTGGCACTATGAAATGTCTCGTAATGGTCAAACACAATTACAAAGCAATCTTATCACTTATTTCAGTCGGGTCTTTTTTTCTGTTTCATCATTTACGGGTGGCGGGGTGGGGGGTGTCTCTTTTCTTTTGTCTCTCATATTTAAAGTCTTCAGGTTTTTAAAAAAACCAAACGACCTTTTCTTGTAGTTCTTCAGTCTTTGGTTGTAGCTCTGTTTCATATTAGTTTACAACAGATGTACTTTATGGTGTATCTTAAGCATTAATCTTTATGTCTGTTCAGCAACCGCCTTTAGGAGTGGGCCAATGGCCTTTTAATGAATGAATCGTTTCAGATTTTTTAGTTCTCTTTCTTTTGACACTGAGATTCGATGTTCTTTTTCAAAATTAAATGATCTAAAAACTGGGAAAAACAACATGCAGAAAAGGCAGGTACAGAAACGAAAAGCAAGCTTTAAAAAAACACCAAAAAGGCAACTGCAGTGGTATGCTGGCCTTGCCTGGCCCCACCTTGCTCTCTTGGTTGCCGTAGGCCAGGATCTGCAGACAGTCGGTGGTGATGGCCAGAAACTTGACGTTGTTGTTGCGCTGCAGCAGCGCTACCATTTTCTGCAGACCTCCAGCCAGACGCACAGCCATCTTGGAACCTTCCTGGTGCAGCAGCAGATTGTGCAGCGTGGTGATGGCGTAGAACAGCACAGACTCCATTGGGGAACTGCCACACAAGCAAACCATGTTACAATATCAGTCAGAAACAGTGAAACATCGAATACAGAGGACAGAAAAGGGTACAAGAGTGCTGCTAGTAAGGTTTGCAAATTAGACATCACTGTTCCACTTATTTTATCTATAAGCACGCACACTACATTCAAGTAGTCTCTTTACTCATCCTGAAAACTATACATTTCAAAACAACAACAAAAAATAAATGACAGGTTCTTTACAATCACAATAAAATCATAAGCAAACTATGGACATTTTTTTAAAAAGAATGCAGTATGTAGCGACAAACTGAAGTTCTTGGATGACTTCGGTTAAAACATAAAAAGATGAAGAGGGACAGGCATCATATTGCTTGGCCTATTTCTATCTGGTACATGGCTCTTGTCCAAACAGATATCGGCTGGTGGTAGTTCTGGGGGATAATAACAAACAGGATGCTGAAAGAGATGATGTGTTCACTTATGGAGTACTGGCTTCTCTTTGACAAGCTTGCAATCATCTATCCCTTAGGGAAAAGAAAAAGAATAAACCAATCAATGGGTCAATAAAAGATTTTTTTAAAAAAATAACAACCAAAAAACCAACAACAACCAGTAATCGTTACTATATCTACAAACCTTTCCAACAGACATAAACTGAATGCAAACAGTTAAAAAGGTAACCAAATTTAACAGCGACCCCAGCCACTCTTTCCTACCTCAGCAGCTTGACAAGAGCAGGGATGCCTCCGGACTTGAAGATGGCCAGCAGGCCCTGACGGTGGTGGGACAGGTTGTGCAACGTTCCAGCGGCACACCGCGTGGTTTCAATGTCCTCTGTGTTGGCCATGGCTCGGATCAGGGCGGCGATCATCTGCGGGGAGTTCATGATGGCGTGACGACTGGCCTCCTTTTTGGACAGCTGGTGAACCATCATGGCTGCCTGGTAGACCACCACTTGATCCTCGTCGTTCAGCAGCTTGATCAATTCGGGGATGGCTCGGGTGGCCAGGTCAGCATCGTCCTGAAAGGCAAATACTACCATGAGGAACACAGCAGCACAGCCTGTTCCATGGCCCAAATATTGTCAGAACAAGTAAGTACATCATACAGAATATAAATGAAAAAGAATGTTATTGTTCTATTTTTTTTTTAAAAAGGAAGAGAAAAACAACAAGACAATTTGTTGCATTCTGAACTAAAACAAAAATTATATCAAATTACATTTTTTTCTCATATCTTTAGTTATGACAATTACAATATCTTACCTAACACAAATAATTAACAACGGGCCAAATTTCACTTCATTTCCTTGAAAGTACCAATCAATCAATTTCTTTTTCTTTTTAAAGTTTCATGAGAATTAGCTCCAGAATTCATAGAGATGGCCAACATAAGCATAAGTAAAATGTTGAATAGTCCAAACCAGCTAAAAATCTGACAAAATGACAAATATCTTATATTTGCATGGCTGTATTATGGAACCTTTAGCACTGACAAGCAGCAATTCTTTTCAAACATGAATAAAAAGCTGCTTTTTGAAAGAAAAAAAGAACAACTCCCCCAATATATCAATTTATTATATGTATCTATCTATCCATACATAAATACGTAGATCAACTCTCTGTGTTTGTGTTTTGTGTGTGTGTGTGTGTGTGTGTGTGTGTGCGTGTGTGTGTTTGTAAGTGTGTGTGTGATCTTTTTTTTTGTTTGTTTTTTGTTGACAAGTCTGACCTGGTAGTTGATAAGGTTGACGACAGCATGCTTCAGCATCTGTGAAGGCTCTGCCAGTCGCTGGACAGCTGTGGGCTGGTCTGGGTGCACCTGTGTGGATGGTATTTGCACACCCTCTGGCAGAGACTCCGGAAACATGGCAGCACGAACACGTTGTGAGCGTGTCTGATTCAGCTGCTGGTTGATTTCTGAACACCAGAAAATCACACATTTCACCATTACAAAAAGGTGATCAAGCCTTCTATGCATGGAAAAATGACAGGAAACTAACTTCACATGTTGTATATATTAAAAAAAACAACAGAAATTAAAGGCATGGTGGTTGTTTCATTAAAAAACCAAACAACAACTACTGGCAGATGTAGAAAAAAGATTATTCACGTCTTTCATAATAGCAATACGAAAACACAGATTCCCTATTCAGTACTTCCAAGGCTACATATGTAATTTTATCACACAGTAGTTGACAGGAAAAACTGAAAATCTGATCTAAAAGAAAAACTTTTTTTTAAATGTAGAAAAAGAAACTTTGTTTTTACTTGCCCTGTAAAAGCTAAACTGCTTGTCAATGAAAGCACATACTCCACAGCTCAAAATGACACCATTCAAAGCAGGGGTAAAAACACACAAAAACCAAAAATTTCATAAAAAAAACAACTGACCTTCCACTTGCTCTGGCTGAGGGGGGTACTGGTCAGCCAGGCCCCAGTCAAACATCATCTTGGCAGAGTCCATGTCCCCCTCTTCCAGTTCATCCCCATGACCTTTGCTGCTGATGGATGGGGCCTGCAACACACACAAGTCAGGCCTCCTTCACTTCATTTGTCAATATATAGACACAAACTAATAAAACATTCGAGGACGCAGAATCTTTGTAACTTTTGTTTTCTGGAGGAATAATTTAGAATAAAATGGCATTGCTATTCACTCAATTTCATTATCCTAAATTCATTTTATTACCATTGCACTGACTGTATAAAAAGTAAACAGATCTGCTTGTGTGTATGAGAGAGTGAGTGAGCGAGTGTGTGTGTGTGTGTGTGTGTGTGTGTGTGTGTGTGTGCGCGCTTGCCTGTGTGTGTGTGTGTGTGTGTGTGTGTGTGTGTGTGCGCGCATGCATGTGTGTATGCATGATAGTGTGTTTAATGGTATTATGTGCAAGACTGTGTCTGTGTGCATGTCCGCCTATGCATGTGCTGAATGTATTATAGTCCTCTTTTCAACAACCCCAAAAAGTAGCTTTTAACATTTCTGCTAGAAGCCTTTCTATTTCCTTTCTTCCATTCTCTTTTCAATGGTCAGTTCATACCAACTACAGACACAGTGCACTTTCTGCTGACCTGAGTGGTGGCGCCCGAGTGAATGCCAGAGTCAGCCATGTACTGGTTCTGCTGCCACATCATGGTCTGCTGCTGCTTGTTGTCCACGGGCATGTCCGACAGGTCCATGTAGTTCTGCCCCCCTGGTCCCACTGCAACACCACCAACACAATTTACTGTAATACACTGTTTCATTACTTGTCATATTTTAAATTTATTTCACTCCAACAGTTACACAGCTTACAGTTAGGGGTGTAATCAAATGATCAAAAATATGTCATTCACCACAGGCTACAGGCTTCATTCTACAGGCTTCCCTTTCATCTTGTGTTATCTGGTCTTTTGCATTACAGTAATAGTCTATGGACATGTTGCCAACATACCATCTGATAATACATCAAGATATGTTCAAAACTGACAACTATCCATGGATGTACTTTTCATATAGAGAACTGACACGATCAACTTCCTGTTCATGGAAGGATTTGGCCAAAATGAGCTGAGAATGGGTAGACCTGTATGTTTGAAATAATACCTCTCATACTATAGAACAGATCTGCATGAGATCTGAGGATAATGTTGGCAAATGATTAACATATATGCTGAATTTTTCTTCTTCTTCTTTCTCCTTCACAATCTTCGATTTGATACTGTAAGACTTGACAAAATTTACATTGGTATCGAACACAGGTTCTGCAATGTTGAAGAAAAAGTGGATCACACAGAATCTGGTGAAATACAGAGCAAAGCTTGCCTGAATCAATGTAAGAACGATTTTGCCACCAGCAGCCATTAGACACACACTCTCCTGAGGTGTTTAAAGCGCATAAGCAGAGAGAAAAGGCGTCGTTGGCTAAACTCAACTTTTAAAAGTAGCAGAAGACATTAAAATGCATTATTACCCTCTGTGTGTATTTTGGCCTACTGCGCTTTATTGTGCACTATGGATTTTTAAAAGTTACCAAAAAACAATTAAAAAAACCCACCTACTCACCATTGCTTTTACATGCTAGCAAAATGTGCTGATTGTGGCATACTAACTTGTGTTGTTTGATGTGAACCAAAGAATGGCTTTTGTTTTACTCAAAACAGCACAATGTACGGTTTTTATTTTGCAATAATGCCAATAGTTTGTCCAAAAAACAGCTGAGATTTTTCCACTGTTGAGAGTGTTATCTTTGAGCCCATGCCTGGAATGAGGATAACATTCATCTTGCTCGCTACTGTAGCAATGGTTTGTAGCAAACCAGAACATGAGCACAGTATTTTGATTTCAGAAACAGTGATGAGTGAATCATGACAACCCCTGATACTACCTCTGTTTGAATATGAAAAGAGCACCAACATTGTCAATGTCACCCCTAAGATTACACATCACATGCTAACAACCTTATGCACACATTGATTTTATATGAAACTAAAAAGGGGGGGGGGGGGGGGGGGGGGG
>JAUZNI010545524.1:0-14742 GCA_034780235.1 Concholepas concholepas | reverse complement strand
TGCGTGCGTGCGTGCGTGCGTGCGTGCGTGCGTGTGTGTGTGTGTGTGTGTGCGTGTGTGTGTGTGTGTGTGTGTGTGTGTGTGTGTGTGTGTACATATACACAAATATGTACGATACCATGGTCCTGTTGTAGAGCAGTCTTAATATTATTTTTTTCTAGTCTTGTTGATAAGCCATTTTCATTTTTTGTTTTTGAACAGTGTGATGAATGTATTTTTGATTAGATAGAATCAACAATAAGTTAGTAGTTTCTAGTGAAGTTGAATACTGAATGCATGGTTTCTGTCAGTGGTTTCATTTTTCTGCTTAACCTTGCTTTGGGTTTTGCTCTGTACTTTTTCTCTGTTTCACATTCCTCTGCTTTGCTCTTGTCCAGCTTACTGTCTTTGAATCTGTGCACCATATCAGAATGATTTTAAACATGACTTTGCTTGTAATGATTTTATCTGGTTGTTGATATCTTTCAGAAAGGCACCTCTTTTGTTTATGCTTTATGAAGTGGCATGCGTTTTCTGTAAGTAATGTAGGTTTTTGTGTGAATCTTTAATTCTTTAATGCAAAGCTGTATCAGTCTGAACTTATAGACTGTATGTATGTGATGTTTTTTTAAGAAGTGGTGACTGCGATGAACATGGTTGATGAAGATTATGCATTGTAAATAGGTCTTTATGGGGTTTTAGGTTTTTTTCTCACATCCATACCCTTTTCCAACTCATCCTCCCACCGTTCACCCTCCTCTGCACACACGATCATACACATACACATGTGTATACTCATACACACATTTGCACACACACACACACACACTCACACTCATATCAGCATTAGTGAGTTATGAGTATCTAAACAGACTGAAATTTGTACAAGAATCAAAACTCTGAAACCAATAAAAAGGAAAAAGAATTTGGTGGCGGTGGTGGTGGAGGAGGCCCTATGTTTATGTTTGTTTTATGTGTCTGTATGTGCCCACCCATGTATGCATGCAGATGAATACATTCTTGTTGATATACGTGTATCTGATAGCATGACAGCATGTTATGTCAGTCTCAGATTCGTACGATTGTGAAAGGTCAACAAGAAGTAGATGCAGTGGTTACTGCCTGTGTCCACCTCCCCAGCAAGATCAGCTGTTACACCCTGCGCTGTCTGCACAGTGGGCAGAAACATGTCAGCACATGTCCCCCCTCACACGGCTTGTTGGCTACAGCTGAAAGGACTTCATTGTTGCTGATGCCTGCGTGGGGTTTGTAGATGGCCAAATCATCTGACAGGGCTTTAACGTTGTTGAACAGATTTCTGGGTCATGTTGTGGTTTGAGGAAGCTGGCTTCGAGGCTTTTGTTGCTGTAGCTTTTCACTGTTTGAGTCTTTTATCCAGAGCTGTTTTCTTCATTTTACATGGGTTTTTTTCTCTTGGCTTTTTGCTGTTTTAAATTAAAAAAAATTTTTTTTAAGAAAAGATACTCTTAGGATGGAATTAGAAACCTCTTGATCTCACACACCAACTATCAGCTTGATGATAGAATCTTCTGACCTAGACTGAATTAGATAGTGAGAGCAATTACTTCTTGCTGGGAAGTGAGATTGTTTTCACTTTTGACAGAACTGAAGTTTTATTCAGTAGCATAACATACTTCAGGGTTGGAGTAACCTTTGGTTTTACTCCCTAGTAACCTTTGGTTTTACTCCCTAGTAACCTTTGGTTTTACTCCCTAGTAACCTTTGGTTTTACTCCCCAAGTCAGGCTTGCTGAAAAGGTCGGGGGATGGAGCTAAGGGGATTTGGGGATAGAAATTAAAAAAACAACAACCTCTTAAACAGCTGAAAATATTCAGGGACGGAGGTGAGAGAATTTGGGGACTGAGTTTAGAGGATTTTTGGACAGAAGTGAGATGACTGAGATTCTGGGATGGAGTTGAAAGGATTCTGAAACATAGTTGGGAGGATTTTGGGAAGGCATAGAGAGAATTCTTGGATAGAGCGTGTATTTTGTGAGGTGACCACAGTAGACACTGAGGCTTTATTCCCTGTCAGTATATTTTTGATGTTATATTGGCAGCATCAGTTAAGTTTTTACTCACTTTTCTGATGGAAGGCAGTGTTTTAAGCTTTACTGTTTAACAAACTGATTGCAAAGTCTTTGCTTTTTTTTCTTGAGTGGCTTTATTCATTTGGCTGCTGAGAATGTTGGTGATGCTGCAGGTTTTGGTAGTGTTCATGTCTCATGCTGGCAGTCGTTTGACAACGGCTGTCTGTATCTTATTTCCTTGCTGTTTATGGTGGACCTGTGACAGTATAGTGGTGGTCTCTGGATTTGCACTGATTCAAAATCATGTTGATTTGATTGCTGGCATTGGTTCATGTAGCTGGATTTATTCTGCAGACTGTAAATGGTATACGTCATGTATCAATCAGATTTGTCTGGTTTTCTTGCCACTCTTGCTAAGTTCTTTTTTTTAGCCTGTATGTTTTTGCATATATATATATATATATATATATTTATGTGTTGAGGGGGTGGGTGGGAGGCTTTTGTTGTTTTTACTGTTTCTACTGTAAGAAAATCAAAATGTATTGATTTTATACTAAATTATTTTGATACATAATTTTCACTTCTTTCCTCTGCCAAATACAATGTGGCAAAATTCAAAGATGTCACCCACCTATCGATGTGTGTGCATATATATTGCGGACATTGTTCTTTGCTTTGCTTTTCTTTTCCACTGTGGATGGACGTGGCATGGTAATGTACTGATTCTCTTAAAAAAAGCTGTACATGTGTTCAGTTAGCGAAGGCATAGCTGCCATATTTCCTTTCTCTGTACTTTGTATCTTTTCTAATGTATTGCTAAGTTTGTTCAGGATGATACAATATGTACACACGTGTTCACTAAGCAAAGGCAGAACAACTTTATATCTCTTCTTCTTCTGTTTTTTCCTTCTTGATATTGAACATCTTTTGTTTGGTGCTGCACCTTTTATAGAACTGTTATGTGATATGTGGAGGAGGGGTGCTGGGCTGGTATTTGATATAGTGTGCAGTTTTTTTGTGTGTGGTTATTGACATGACTAATCAAACATTGCAGTTACAAAATGTGTTAAGAAGGTGTATGTAATCATAAATATGGACATACCCTTATATGGAAGCAATTAATTTTACTGTGTAATTTTGAAAGCTCTTGTGAATAGTATGTTTTACATACCAGTATGTCCTTGAGACGGTGTATTCTGGATTGTGGAATGTAGACCATGTACAGAGATACTATGCTGAAGTTCAGAATTTTACTGCGATGTAAATTATCTTTGTATTCCTTGAAAAGTTTGTAATGAACATGTTTCTATTCAAATCACTGTAATCTGTCTTGTTTATTTGGAAAATCTTTAGTAGTTTGAATTCATTTTTAGAAGCTGCCCAAGTTGTAACACTTGACCATTACTGGCATTCTGTTTGATAAAAGTCTTCTCAGCCTATACGTTATTCAAATTTTGAACATGTGGTGCAATCCTGTTGTGTCTATGAGGCATTCAATTTGAAGTAGACTATCTATGTGTGAAAAGCCAAGCTAAAGAAGTTTCAGTTGACATAGCAAATACATGTCAGGAGTTGCCTCAAGAATCAAGTATCAAGTTGCTCTGCAGGTGAACTTATGGTTTATAATTATAGGATACTAAGTCAAAAAAGAAGGCTGATGGAAAAACTGCATGCCAGGTAAAGGCCACCCACACAGTATTTTAATTTAGCCAGGTCTGTCTGAAAACAGCAAGCTAGCTGTTGATGCGTCTGCATTAGGCTTTCAAGCTAAAATGCAAAGTGCTGGACTTTGGTTCCCCTTTCACACCAGTGTCCTGTTTTGATGTGGGAGTGGAAAGTGACAAATTTCCTTATGAGTGTCTCGACAGTATTGACAGTATACTTTTATTTCTGTTGACTGTTTTTAACAGAAATATATTTTGCCTTCAACTGAAAGGAGGCAGACATGTTTAATTAACAAGCGGTAAGTTTCAGTGCTCATCGAAGATCTGAATTTTGTTATTCAGATCCATAACTTAAGTATGTTTGATACTTGTTTTTAAGTATGTTTGATACTTGTTTTTTTCTTTCCCATTTAGTTTTGGCATCAACCTGTTGGATTTAGCTAGGGGTGATGATGACCACCCAGGAAACAGAGGAAATAGGCCTTAAATCACTACTTCACCTCCAGAATAAGATGTCATGACGAGTGGTCAGAGGAAATAGGCCTTAAATCACTACTTCACCTCCAGAATAAGATGTCATGACGAGTGGTCAGAACCTAGTGGATTAACAAATATCTTAATTGTCTTCCAGATAAATTTACACACAGATCTGTTTTGTGCCTAAATCTGTTGCATCCCTTTCAGTACATGTGCCTTTTATTTATATGAATGTGTTAAAAGGTGTGACCCATTTCTGTGTCCAGTGCATTTCTCTCCCAAGAGGTGATGGCGCATTTTCTTTCCTTCCACCTGTTTTAGGTATCCACAGTCACCTCGTGTAAGATGTGTGGATGTTCTGATGGTGGTAAGGTTCAAACGCTAGTGTCCAGTTGCTAAAGGTTTTAGGAAATCAGGACTCTTTTGTGTTGTTGGAAGGAAGGTGGCTCCTTTTTGACCTCCCCTGTCCTTTTGGTTTTCCTCTTTTTGTTCTGTGGAGCTGCTGTAACTTTACTGACATGTCCTTTGTTGGTAATACTGTGTCTGTATGATTGTATGTGCATGTGCATATACATGGTTATGGTTGTTTCAGATATTCACTGAAAGGAGGGGCTTCTGTCATCTATACCAAATATAATTGTTATGAGCAGTGTCCATACCTGGAAGGAAACCAAGAGCTTCTTGCTATCTGGAGTTTTGGAAAGATGTCATGGTTTTACTACTCTCCATTTAAACCAGGCATAACCATATCTAAGAATGGGTAAAAATCAATGTCAAGGCTGAGTGAAAAGAGATTGTTTTATTACTGTGCCTTTATACATATATATATGAAGAGAGAACATGAAAATAAAGGGAATAAATTAAATAAAGAGAGAACATGAAAATAAAGAGAATAAATTAAAAGAAGGAGAGAAAGCTTATTTATTGTTTTGGGAATAATTTTGTACAAAAATACTAAGCGTGGTATCATGCAGCAAATCAAAAGGGCCTTGATCTCATTGGGATTTGAACTCAAAGGATGGCAAAGAGACTTCAGGATAAAATCAAATGACCGTAAAATGCTGTACTGCCTAAATCAAGATTTTTCTGTGTGTGTGTGTGCGTGCGTGTGCGTGTGTGTGTGTGCGCGTGTGTGTGTGTGTGTGCATGTGTGTGTGTGTGTGCAAGCTTAGTGAGTGGACTCAAAAGTTTCATTTTCAACTGAGCCTATGAACATAGACGTAGATACAATCATGCTTTTCAACACTGGGGATGAGGTAAGTTCCCCCATCTCTGCTGGGTTTTGCCTTTAGTGTGTGTGCTTTGGTGTTGTTGTTTTCTCTAACATGTCTGATTTTTTGCCCTCTCTGTCCATTTCACTGCCTTTTTTCAAGCAACCCGTGTAACTCCCTGCGGTTCAACAGGCTGTAGCATGCCATCTCTCAGTGTATTGCTTTGCCCTGCTCGCAAGCTACTAAGCAATGGAAAGTTAAACCCTGGGATGGGAACATGCTGTTCAATTTGCAGTCGTATTTTGCTAAAGACTTCATGTGTTTTTGTGGTTACTAAGAAAGAGGAATTTCTATGTCATTTTTCAATGCTAAAGAAAATAAGTAGAAAGGCTGACATCAGTAATATGGTTTAATCTTACTTGTTTGAAGGAACTAAACTGGACAAACCGTCACGGATGGTGTTGTTTTTATAGGTTGACACTATTTAGTGTATGAGAAAAGTAAGATAAGCTGTATGGTCAGCTGTTAAATCTATTTTGCTGGGGTCAAGTGATGACTTGTGAATAGTTGGTTGTGGTCTTGAGGTTTCACTTTGAAGGTGACTCAGGATGTGTCTGACTGTGGTTTTGGCTTGTGAACAGGCCAGTAGCCCTTATAATTATGTCCTGGCCTGGCCTGAGGAGGGCTTGGCTATTGCAGCATGAAAGGATGGAAATGCCGAGATGGAGAATAAATGAAACACTTTGTCTGTCACCCCGTATAGATCTGGGTAGTAAAGAATTCTGGGGTGTTCAAGGGAGAATGTAAAAGACCCTGAAGAGTGGAAATTGTGAACATGCCTCTGTTGCACTTTTTAATGGATGTCTTTTTTTTCGTGTTTGTTATTTAATGGGTTTCTGCTGTTTCGACATCTTCCAAACCTTGAGTTTTCTTATGTATGGATGTACATGTAAGAGCAGATTTTTCTGCCAGTTTTTCCTAGGCAAACTCTTTATATTACTCTATGTGTGTGTGTGTGTGTGTGTGTGTGCGCGCATGCACAAAATGGATTGTGCACCATTTACATCATCATCTTACCTAAAAGGTTATAGACTATCAGCCATGTAAAGTATTATAGAAGGGAAAAGAGAACTGAGCTCTTAACTGAAAAAGAAGTGCAGATTTCAGATCCTGTCATATCCTAGACATGTGTATGCCCCATCCATTAGGATTTCACTCTGATCTGTCACTGTACTGAAGAAAAAAGGGCTGAACCTGTTTTCCTGTATATAACATCAGGTTTCTCTGCGTCAGATTCAGGCTGCTCTCCTTAATGAGTATTGATCTATCCATTTTTGTTTTGTTGTTTTGATTTCATCAGCTACTTATTTGCCGTTTTTTCTGTTAGAAATTGCCAGAGACAGTTTTCCCATTTTCTTTTTTTTCCATAAAGTTTCTTTATGTGTGCTGAAAGTATGATGTTAACATACACAGAACCACCCGCATTTAATCTTCTCATCCGATTCCTACATTGTTAAAGTGTTTCTGAACATACTTCATCATTGAAGAGTTTTGGCCGGCATTCCTGTTCATTCTACGTCAACAGGTTGGAGGTTGGACCAGTACACCACAGCCAATGACAGAAGTTTCACTTAGGTGGGCTTTGACATGTGCCTGGCTCAACATTGTAGAGAGTTCACTACAATTGAAATAAGGAGCTTCCCCTGTTACAAGTATTTATATAAAGAAGCAACTTTACCCTGTGGAGGAGGCTCTTTGAGTATGGATAATATCTAAACTTTCTGAAAGTTCTATTCTATAAATTTCTCTTTTTGTTTCACTCTCATTGTCTTTTGCCTGGTATCTGTTTTCTTATCCTTTATTTAAAAACAAAACAAAACTGTTCATCAAGCAAGCTTTCATCCCCCCCCCCCCTCCACCTCCCTTAATCGATGACATGTCTTTGGAGTTTCATCCTGGCTGCTAATCAGTGAGATAGCATACACCAGGATGGGCAGATGTCCATTGTGCAGTGTTGTTTGCCTGTATGGCCGTTCTTACTTATTTCTCATTTGTGAATATATTTGTTATAACTTGTTCCACTTTTTTTCTCGTTCAGAGATGATAAACTATTTTATTAAGCACCATGGCTGTCATTCTCAGCATGGGCATTTTATACAGTGTGTTGTTTTGGGTGATTATTGTTGGAATAGGAGGATGTAGCAATGCTGTTTCTTCTTAAGAGGACTGATATGATTGGCTTGTTTGCAGTGAATGTATGTCGTCGTTAATGCCCAGATATAGGTGTACAACAGCAATCATCACCAGAATCAGCTTTGCATATGTCAGCAACAATCATCACCATAATCAGCTTTGCAAATGTCAACAACAATCATCACCATAATCAGCTTTGCAAATGTCTCTTTAAGTAACACATTATGACAAAGGCACTTTAGGCTTTCATTTTACGGGTTATAATTTATTCTCCTCAGTGCTAAGCCAAATGCAAGTCTCTTGAGCCCACTTAAGATGAAACATAAGTCTTTTACTTGCTGTGTCATGATCCTGATTGTAAACCTGTCTCATGGAGGACCTAAAACAAAGCTGAGTGATAAGTCAAGACTGTTGAATCATGAAGTATGTGTTGAAACATTAAAAGCAATACATTGGGTGAAATGTGTTTTGTTTTGCTTTGCTTCATTCCCAGCTGGTGAAAATGGTCACAACTGGCACAATAATTTGCTGGAAAATATTTTTTGGGTAGTCACGTCGACAGAGGTATTCCTTCACTTGAATTTCTGACCTGTCCCCCAACACTCATAAAGTTCTGTTCGTGTGTGATGGAACCAAGAATCACCTGTTTTCTTGTTTCTAAAATTGTTTTCTCCAGGTCATTGCAGCACTTTGTGGTTAATTAAGGGAAGGGTGAGTGTTCAACGAACATCCTTACATGGAGGATATGTGAGGGGATTGCAGCTTTTATGTTTTGGGGTTATGATTGTGAACTCTCCCCGCCTTCCCATTTTCCATGAGCAAAGGCTGTTTAGTCAGCTAAGCATTTTTTATTTGAAAGTTTTTCAAGGAGCATTTCATGGTCTGAGAGTTGGAAAGTCTGACTTGTGAAGTTCCATTTAAAATTCTCTTTAAAATGCACTGTACACCCTGGATGACAAATTTTAGATATATTTTGATTGCTTTTGTAAAATTTTCTAGAATCACAAATCTCTTGACAGGAAAACTATCAAAAGCAAGCTGATTGATATATTACCAGTAGTTAGTGATCAACAGTAAGATTCTTCAACAAAATGATTTTAGAAATAAAGATCTGTGTAAAGTTAGAAATGTTAGATATAATTATGAATGCATCATGTCAATGGAATCTTTTTGTTGTGGTGGGTTTTTTTTTCCTCTGTTCAAAACAAGATGTGCTCTGGCGATTCATTTTGTATTTTTTCTCTTTGTTCCAGCAGATATCTCAGGTGCAATGCATTTGTGATATTTTCCTTCTGGTTTGCCCTGTGTATGCCTTATTCCTGCTGATTATGTCAAAAGCTTCAGCAAAATGTCATTGTAATGTTTCACTCTTTAGTTCTGTGAATTTATAATCATGTATGATTTTTTTAAAAATCATGTTTTATTTTCTTTTTGGTAATTTCTACATTGGATGAAAACATGTAAAGAACCATTTCAGTATACTGTGTATTATCTGAAAATAAATCATTGGTGCCTATAACTTTTCTGCTTCTGAAGTCTGATCTTTTGTGTTGAGTTTTCATGTTGAATGTTGTGATCTCTATTCCTTGTTCAGTGTCCAGTTTAGGGAGAAGAGATGCTGGCTTTGTCAACTGAAGTGAGATTCTTTAGAAGAGATTTTCATGCCACTGTGGAAAATTGCTTCTATGTACTGAAGGCATTCTCTGCAGTGACACAGCAACTGCAAGCTGAGTAGCTGTCAGAATCATCACATTTTGATGACTTGTAAAAACAAAAATCTATTTGTACATGACAATCATACAAGGTGATAGATGTGAGAATGAAAGATTCCATGGGGTAGAACCCCCCCTGGAATACAAAGAATTGTTTTTCAGAGCCAAGAAACAGTTTCTGCTTACTAGATATTTGTTATGGCAAGTGATTAAACAGTCCACACCAACTTTTTTGAGTCCTTGCTTTATTCCACATTCCATTAACATAGACATGCACTCTGACAAAGTCAAACCAATCTGACTGTTACAATTAATTTTGAAAATCATTGGAAACCACGATCAACACACTGATACAGCACACTCCGGTCAGCATGCAAGGGTGTGTACAATGATCAGTACATCTTGTACAACAGCTGATTCTTGTACTGCATGAACACAGATGACCTTTTTTTTTTAAACTGAGGACGGACAAAACTGTCCAACAAAACAAAATAAAAAGATAATTAAAAAAACACGCCAAAATATCGAAACTAAGACAAGTCAATAAAAAAGGATTGCTTACATAAACAATAAATAACAAGATGACCACAAAACCTCACATCCAACTGCATGCAGTCCTTAGACCGGGCATCCAAACAAATATAAACACAAATAACACAACTGGGGTGAAAATTGTGTAACATTCAGTCCTGTTGTTAAAAAAACCCAAAACAAGGTTACCTCACCCTTCCAAAAAACAAAAACAAACAAACATGATCTTCTTCAGCAATATATAGGACTCCATATTGAAAACACATTTAGCACTCTTGACTGAACTATAAACTGAAATAGAACACAAAACCTGCAGTTACTCCTGGGAGGAAAGTCATCTTTTTCATCCTCAAAATCAGGTGAAAGGTTTCTTGGATTAGAAAGAAAACAACATTCATATCACAGCTGTAGAGGAGGGACTTACAGGAAAGATGGATGGCAACGATTGTACAAGATGTCAACGCTGGTGAAAGATTTAACAATCCAATATTTTTTACATTACATTTTTTTGAATCTGGTGCATCCATTCACTGTGAAGAGGAAAACAAGAGGGTGACCTGAAAGGCTGTTGCCACCATTTTGGCTGAAGAGACTGCAAGAATACTGGGTTGACAGCCAGAGTGCAGAAAATAAACGAGGAAGGAGAGCAACTGAAGACCCAGGAGCTGGAAGAATTTTAAAAAAATTGTGATCCTACGAATTGTTGTCTTTGAAAAAATTACACTTTTCATGACAGTCATCTTCTTTCATAAAAAAAATCTTGTAAATTCAATGGGAGTATTGATATGTTTGATGCAAGTGAAAAATTGCTAGATTGATGATATGCGACTTAGCATGTAAAAACTGCCAAAATGATGTATATATGCATTTCTTTTTTCTTACCTCTAACCTAACATGTAAAATTTACACATCTTGTTCACATGGTTCAGAGGGGCATATATTTTCCATGTTGAACAGAATTGGGTGAATCAGTTACCAGACAGCCGTGCAGACAACAGCACAGAGATCTTCCATCTGTAAATCATGTGAGCCAATAGGCTCTGGTAAGTTTGAATAAGCTAATCTATTTGCTGAAGTACAACACTGCACAGCAATATTTTGATAGACAATCGTAGCTTACTTTTTCTGCTATGTCTGTAACTATTCGAAATCTGCTATCAGGCAGCTGAACACACATCACCTCCACCATGAAATGAGTCAGAAGTCACATTTACTGCCTTGTATGAAAAAAGTGAAAGGTTAGAATCAATTTGAGGATGGGGTAGACAGATTTTATTTGTCAGTGAAGCGCTGTTCAGGAAAGAGACAGAAACTCTAGTTCATTCTAACAAGTCACCGACAAATCTTACTGTACAACTTTCTGTGAACACTTGTTTTTCCGCATAAAGTTCATCAAAGGGGTAACTTATGTCACGGACAGTTCAGGCACTATTGCCTCTATTGCTCAGAAACAGGAGTTTAGAAATAGGAGCTGTTCCTCTTTCAAAGAGGCTGGAAAACACCCAGAACATGGAACTGACAGCATGGTGACATGCCTCATTCCTCAGTGGGGGGTGATAAAGATGAAAATATGACTCCATGAAAAAGTGGAAACTCTCAGTTGGAGCAAAAGATCTGACATCAGAATTCATTACTCTTAATCTCTCTTCTTGTAATGGGAACAGACCTCTCCAGAACACCATGCTCCAGCCTCAGTATGATTTGATTAATTGAAGCAATATACTACTTGGTTTTGAAACAAGTAAAAACCAGATAGGTGTGAAGTTAAAACCCGGACAAGATTAGGCAACACTGGGGGCATTCCAGACTGCTGAAGACCTGAAAATGGATTGTTTAGACTGGAAAACATTGCACACAAGAACAGAGATAAAGATGTGTCATCGTGGGAATGTATGCATGTTTGTGAACATCACAACAAAGGATTGGCATATCCTGTTGCAGAAACTTAACAATATACTTCAGCACAAAAGTCAGATCTCGGCATAGAATGAAGTATAAACAGGACTGATTAGATCTTTTGATTTGAAAACACATTGAAACACATTTGACAAAACAGAATACTTTTCAGATTTCATTTCTCCAGAAATATGAGATTTCAAATAACAAATTTACATATACACACTTGCCACAAAAATTGAAAAAAAGGTAAATACAGTGATCACAGCAACCAGTGCAGCAAGGAAACACTTTTTAATTAAGGGGTGGGGAAAACACGATCTGTAATTACTCTCCACGGAATAATCACAATAAATAGTCATACATGAAAAGAGGTGAAAAAAGATTGGTCAAATGACTTGTAATGGGAACAAAACCGACAAAACTCATTTTGATTTGATGCCAACAGTATATGATGAACAAAACTCATTCCTCCTTTGCCTGTTAACACAACAGTCAAGCCCATGAACACATGTCCATACTAAACTACTGGCACAACATATTCACATGGCTCACGCTTTTTGTCAAACACACTGGTTGATTCTCTTGTTATTATTATTCTTTTTTATTTTTTCCAAAAATGACAGCTGACTTTGAAAAATCACTTTTACATGAACCAAAGCAACTGAAAACTTTAACATTTTTATCCTCCACTGAAAAAGAAATTCTGTGTTCAGGATATTTGCATCATAAAGTTGAAGGGAGACTAGCCATGTTCAGCCACCAACACACACACAAACCCCCCCATCAATACTGTTAACAGATAAAGCACAAAGTCTTCATGACCAGAAGAGAACACATCTCTCCCTCCCTATCACACACACACACACGCATACACACACACACATGTGCACGCATGCACACGCACACGCACACACACACACCCAACAGATGTAATTAGTGAACCCAAACATGAAACCTCATCTCCATGTCAAGGTCCCATACTTTCTACATTTCATAATATCAGCAATGCTTACTGTAAAACTACCACACCCTCTTCTTCACTACATCTGACAGACACTCATGCTCAGCAGACCTGTTCAAGGAAACCCCAACTTCAAATCTACAGAAGAAGCCATAGCAGATCCACTGACAGTAATACTGTTTGATTGCTTATTGCTCAGTGTAAAGCAGATGAACAACAATTGCACAGATCATTTGCACACAGAATTAGACCACAACACTATTTTGAACAAGCATGCTTTTTACCACCTTCCCCCCTAACCTTTATCTACAATTTTTAACAATCACAAACTGATAGGGACAAAGATTCTTCACAAGTTCATGTCATACTCTGAGCTGGACTTGACACAGCCACAAGATAGTTTTTTAAAACAGGGATGGTGTATAGATCTGACACAGCCACAAGATAGTTTTTTAAAACAGGGATGGTGTACAGATCTGACACAGCCACAAGATAGTTTTTTAAAACAGGGATGGTGTACATATCTGACACAGCCACAAGATAGTTTCAAGTCATCTGTATGTTCTAGCAATGAAGAGGGGAAAAAATTGCAAAGGGTTTTGGTCATAAGAATATTCATAGCTAATCTATGCAAACAACAACAGCAACAACAAAATTGCAGGAAAAAAAATTGTAACAACAACAAAATCTCCAAGTAATACTACTCCAACTTTTTATCATTGCACATTATACATGTCTTTTTGTGCTGTATGCAACTGGCTCACTCTACTGGAACAGTGAAATACAATAACCATTGTTATGAAAATTATATAGATATTTGTCTAGATATAGGATAATATAAAAGCCTTCTGGTCATTGATGTAATGATTTAATCATCATTGTATTCTTGAAGCCTGTAGTTCCAATATCCCTCAAATGGTACTTGCAGGCTCCCTGACTAATACTGCTACTCTATAATACTGAAACATGCATTGTTGTGGAAGCTTTGTGTACTGAATCAGTTCCTGATTGTCAAAGTTTAAAAAGAAAAAAAAAAAGTTCTTCAGATGAAACTATAAACCAATGTCCTGTGTGCAAACGCACGCGCAACATCTTGCGCACAAATTAAAAACCTATTCTGCCTTAAGGAAGAGTAGGCCATTTCATGTCAATAGGAACAGATGACAAAATACATTTTTAAAAAACAAAAAAAACATGCACACAGGTGTTGTGTTTAGACACCATCTCGTAAGTCGAAATGCAGCTACCTTAATGGTGGGTAAAAATGGTCATATAAGCAAAATCCCACCATTGGTGAACCTTAGAGGTCTAGCTGAAGAACAAAAACACCCACCAAAACAGCACTCTTGCCATTTCCAAGCTTTGGTATGTACACATTGTTTCTTTGCACAGAATACAATCACACTGTTGAAGGATTTGCTCTACATACTAGATTATACAGCAGTTCCACATCACTAAATTATGTAGCACTGTTTATTCTCTTTGCTTCAGCTCTAAACCAAAAAGAACTAAAACAAGTCAAACTACGCTAAGACATTCTGAAGTTCTATTTTGTGCAGTTCAATAAAGTGTTACAAGTATATATACACACACACAAGTCCAGTGTTGATGTGTTTTGGAGTATCCACAAGACTGGGAACAAAGAGAGAGAGAGAGAGAGAGAGAGAGAGAGAGAGAGAGAGGAACTGATGCAGAGATGAAATGACAGAGGGAGAATATCTAATGTGCATTGTGTTTTGCCATGCACAGGAAATGATGCAGCACATTTGGTACAAACAGGGAGGAATAGGGAAAGAGTATGATATGAGAGAGATGCATACGTGTATATGGCAGAAAACAGCGCTCTGCTGTTTGTGACCTGCATGGCAATCGACAACTTGTCTAAATCTTCTTGTTTTGGTTCCACCTTTTAACAAGAGATGGATGAAAGTGGTGTGTGGAAATGGTGTGTGTGTGTGTGTGTGTGTGTGTGTGTGTGGTTAAGTGTGAGTGTGTGTGTGTGTGAAAAAGAGAAAGAAAGAATGAATTTGAATGTGTAAAGAGATGTAAAAATGATCTCAGTATA
>JAUZNI010544416.1:0-14755 GCA_034780235.1 Concholepas concholepas | reverse complement strand
GTTTTTAGTGTTCTTTTCTCTTTATCTCTCAAAACATGTTGTGTACCCAGCCTCTGGAAGAAGTCTATCATTTGTCCTGTACCTAAAAATAATCACCCTAGGTCTCTGAATAGTTACAGACCTGTCGCTCTGACTCAAATAGCTATGAAATGTTTTGAATGCATCATTTTGAAACATATTCTCCTGTGCACTTCTTCCTATTTAGATCCTCTCCAATTTGCATATAAAGCAAACAGGAGCACAAATGATGCTACTATTGCCTTGTTGCACAATGCATACACTCATTTGGAAAAACCTGGCTCTTTTGTTCAGATACACTTTATTGATTTCTCCTCTGCCTTCAATACCATCCAGCCCCATCTCCTAGCACTCAAATTACTTTCACTGAATGTCTGTCCTCGGCTTATTCTTTGGGTTATGAACTTTCTAATAAACTGAACACAGTGTGTCCGATTTCAAAAAGAGATATCAGCTGAAAAGTCAATGTCCACTGGCTCTCCTCAAGGCACTGTTCTGTGTCCTATCCTTTTTGCTCTATAAACTAATGACTGCACTGGTTCTGATATTACACCAACCAAAAAAAACAACACAACCAAACAACAACAACAAAAAACAAACAAAAACCTCCCAAAGGAAAAGAGTTCTGATGACAAAATGGGGAAAAAGATAGTAAATAACTTTCTAACCACATATCTTGCAAACCTATGAAGAAGGAATTTCTGCATTTCATTTTAATTCTTTACACACAATGAAAACCTGGGTAAAGCATTAATACAGGTAACAATCAATTCAATATTATATATCAATACATCAAGATGAATGTATCATATAGGAAACTGATAATAGTCTAGTAAATTCTTAACAATGCATATGAAAAAATTGATTCCAAAGTGTCTGCAAAAGTTCTTTGCTTCCCATTAAAATTTATAGTTGACAAAAAAGCACCTCCATCTATTCAAAATATTGTTTACACACACACACACACACAAGCGGGCACTCATGCACACTTAAACTGATTGCGAAAATGGTAGCCAATGACAAATTGTACCCTTTGGTGACCTAAAGAACATGTCCAAACGGTAAAACTTTCACCACACACAACAGGACTGTCAAATAGAGCAGGAGATGAGTGAATGGGCACCTCAGTGTCAAAGCTTACCTGTCTGTAAATGACAGCAGGTTCAAATCCCATACCCCTATCCCTTGTATTACTTTTTGGAAGTACTCTCAATGTTGCAAAGGTGACTGAAGTTTCTAGACACAAATTTCCCTCAATTAGGTTTTTAACACTTTTTCCTTCTTTCTCACCCCATCTCTTAAATGATTTGCTGTGATACAGTTAAAATCCAAGCTGTAATATGCTGCCTAAGCTATAATCCAAGCTGTAATATGCTGCCCAAGCTACAGTCAAAATCCAAGCTGTAATATGCTGCCCAAGCTACAGTCAAAATCCAAGCTGTAATATGCTGCCCAAGTTACAGTCAAAATCCAAGCTGTAATATGCTGCCCAAGCTATCATCAGTCATTGTTTTCACTGCTTTGACCAGTTGTTCAACAATGACAGTAAACGACTTTACCTTTCAAGGATACACGAGCACCATCTTTCACCTCTGACCATTTTTATCTCTTTCCCCTACACCTCCCTCAGAAAAATACATCGCTTATCTATTCCTTAGGAGTATTTGTTCTGCCTTTTTATTTCTAATCATTTTCTTTTTCATAGAGAAAACACCCAAACCAACACATGAAAATGGCGGTACAGAGCTAGCTGACGTTGTCTAAGTAAAACCAGCTGGACAACACTTTTCAGCACAGTGTTGGGGTCACTCTCACCAGCCATCCATGCCCACGTGAATCTTGAAGTGCGCTTCAACCTAGCTAACTTAACACTTTATAATGAAGTAGTAGCTGATGAGAAAAAAACACGTAACATGTTGCTGAAAAGTTTTCTGTTTGTTTTTTTAAATCTGGGTCCAAAAATCAATGCCTTTCTACTTACATAACAATAGAATTGCACTTTCCTGCAGAATCTTATTTCCTACCACTAGCTGCCACATGAATATTGGTGTTACACCGTCCCTGCCTGTCAGCTGGCTATGGTATTACTGTTCAGCAACAGTCCTCAAGATGAACAAACTCCCTCCGATCCGACAGCTACTCTGACTGTTCATGTATACCATCACTGGTGGAAAACTGACCAGAGCCACCCACACCAGCTGAGGGCGTGACAAAGGTCTCATGGACTCTCAGGACCCTGATCCTGTGCAAAAGGCCTTCCTCGCAGCTTTTCTTTTCCGCTGGCAGAGTGGGCAGGCCTGGTGTAAAGACCTCAACGTACAGCCTGGTTTCTGGTCACCCTGACCTGCCGGCCGCCCTGACCACCTGTACACTTTTTTCTTGCCAGTCCTGGCTTCATTGCCAGTCCTGGCTTCATTGGTAGTCCTGGCTTCATTGGTAGTCCTGGCTTCATTGCCAGTCCTGGCTTCATTGCCAGTCCTGGCTTCAGTGGCAGAGCTGTAGTGAACAGGTGGTGCTGTTCTGGGCAATCTACTGCTCCTCTCCTGGCCTTGGTGTTCAGGATGCACCATACCCACCCTCGATGACTGCGATGATTGTGGTCGCCGTAGGACCCATGAAGGCCGAGCACCTTTGTGCAGTATTGTGCGTTGTGCATTCAGCTCCTGAGAAGAGGTGTGGCTGGAACAGCATGTGGAAGGATATTTCTGTCTGGAGGGTGATGCACAGCTCATCCTCAGCTGTGGTACAAAAGTGTGCTTTGACAGCACGGAACTGACACTTCTGTGCTGTGGCTGGCCATCTGCAAAAAACTGGTGACTGGGACCAGCTGTGTGGGCGTGTGTCCTGCCTCTGGCCGTGGACACATCTGGGGGACTGGCACAGGTAGCATGAGGGATGCCAGGGTTGTCTGTGTAGCTCTTGGAGGTTTTGGATTCTGAAGGCAACTGCTGCGTGTCTGTGTCCCTGTCATAAAGACAACTCCTGACCTGGATCAGGGGGTGCTGACACAAACTTGTGATATCACAGACAGTGTGGGAGGCAGTTGCAGTTCTGTCCCAGTACTGAGGCATCAAAGTAGGGTGAAGACCCTGGTCAGTGTCCCCTGTCACTCTGTCACTACCGCCATGTTGAGATGGACACAACACGGGTCTGGGTGAGGAAAAATGGCAGAGAGCAGAGCCCTGTGGCTGACCTGTCTTTTCTACAATGGCCTCAAAGACACCGTCCATTTCTTCCAGCATCTCCAAAGCTGGGTCACTCCAGTCCCTGCGGCCACAAAAGCTGCGTGACTTCCCACGTGCTGTGTCATCCTTTTCCACCCTTCTCTTGATGAAGTCACTGTTGGCAAAAAGGAAAGAGTTCTTCCTGTTGGCCAGGTCAGGCAATGACTTAGAGCCATTGCCTCCTTTAGCTGTTTTGCCTGTTGTCATTCTCAGAACAGCATCCACATCCCCTACTTCACGGGCTGTTGCACCTGCTGTGTGCCTCACTTCTCTGGGTCTGTTGGTCAGGTCTATACTGTGATGGCTTTTCATCACATGCTGATGGCTTTTGCCCTGACCTGTGTTTTTCTCACTGACACCATTTCCTTTTGGGCTTGAAGTGGGATACATGTTCCACTCTTCAGGCACATGCGCTAACCTCTGGCCTGATCCAGTCCCCTTGTTTCTACGCATAGCAGACCTTTGCTGGCAATAGGTTGTATAGTTGAGGTCATTATATCTGTATTTCCTTTGTCCATGTCTCTGCTGCATGGTGCTGCCACTCCTGGTCTGGCTTGTTCCACTCCAGGTTCTGCAGGCACAAAAGGTATTGCCACCGGTGTCAGGGACCTGTCCTGTTCTGCAGACGTCAGTGGGGGCACAGTACCTCCTGCCCATCTGGCTTTCCTCCATCCCCTTTTTCTCTTGGGTCTGCATGGTCACTGCGCTGGAGGCTCTGAGGAATGAACACACCATTCTGCCACGCTGGCTCTCAAGATGCTGGTGGTAGCCGCCTTCAGCAGAAAACCACCGCTGGCCTCTCCTCCACTCTCCTGCCTGCCAATCTTGCCTTGCGGGCCCTGCCTGCTCTGCCTGCCCTGCATCCCTTACCTGCCCTGCCATCAGGGCTTTCCAGCACACGAGCGGGGTGCAGCCCCAGTGAAAACACCTGGTCATCGACTGTGAAAAGCCTGCTGTAGGACTAGGGGGAGGCGCTCTCTGCTTCCTTAACAGCTGTCCCCAGTAAGAGTCCTGGCCCCCAAGGCTGTGTAGATCAATGCGTGTGACAGGCACTTCAGAAAGGTCAAAGCTACACGGCTCAGGCTTGTTGGACAGGTGCAGGCTTTCACCACCATCCTGACAAACGTTCTCTGAGTTATCAGAATCAGACAGGTGCATGCTGTCAGCACCATCCCGACAGTCATTCTCTGAGCTATCAGAATTAGACAGGTGCAGGTTTTCAGCACCATCCCAACAGTCGTTCTCTGAGTTATCAGAATCAGACAGGTGCAGGTTTTTACCACCATCCTGACAGTCGTTCTCTGAGCTATCAGACTGACAGCTCTCTAACAGCTCTGTTGGGCCTTCATGTGGAGGTGGCTGCCCCTTTCCTTGGAGGTCTATGCCCCGTTCTTCAGCTTGCTCTGTTTCACCAGTCTGTCTGTGATCCCTAGTTGTCAGCCTCTGGGTGTGGTCTTCATCCATGTTCCCACCCTCTACAGGCGAATAAGAATGACAGGGCTGTTCTTCCTCAGTGACATTAATCAGAGACAAGGCTTCTGCAACCACATCCTGACTTTTTTGGAACTCTGTGGAACCAGGACTGGGCATAATTTTTGCCGCCAAACATGCCAGGTACACGTGTAGAGGGGCTAAGGGACGCGTGTGGCCTCTGAATGAAGACATCTCTTGGGTGCTGTTTTGGGAAGGCTGGACTGTGACATACTGTTTGGTAAAATTGAAGTCTTGTTCACTGATCACTGTTTTCTTCTTCTGTTTGCCTTTTATCAAAGGCTTTTCCTTCTGAGCCTGCAACTGTGCCATCTCTATATGACAGACTGTAGGGTCAGTTGACCATCCCCCAAACGCTGGATCCTTCTTCGGCAAGCCCATCTTCTGATTTGGAGAGCAGTTTCCTTCTGTGGCTGTCTTCTTTCCGGAGGAATCTTTGATACTGGGGACATGTTCAAGGTCCTTGTTTGTCTGTTTATTTCTGTCTCTCATTGTGCCCTTGATTGTTGAGATTGCCTCTCTTTTTTTGGTCCTTTTTTTCTTGGCATGTTTCTTCACAGCATTGTCAGTCTTCATGTTCTCTGTTCTGGTCTTGATCTTTATCTGATCACCTCCCCCTTGATTTTCCGTGCTGCTGGTCTTCTTCTTCTGACCAGCACTGTCTAAAGTCTTTCCCTGTTGTTTGATGGAGGTAGTCCTCTGCTTTGGATCCAGACTGTCTGAAGTTCTGTGATTGTTGTTTCTGGTCAACAACTTGTGACTTTCAGCTTGATCTCTATCTGAAGAGCTGATCACAAGAGCTGGTATTTTGCATGTCTTTGCAGAAGCTGCCCTCCCCTTTGCACTGTTTCCTCTGCTGCAGGCAAGTGACAAGACAGGATGTGTGGAAGACACTGACTTCTCCTTTGTACTGCTTTTTCTGCTCTGTTTTTCTGAAAGTCTTTTGACATGAGCACTATCACCACGTCTGAGCAAGGTGGATTTTTGTGGGGTTTTCTGACCTGTGTTTGCTGACTGGCTTCTACTGGGAGGTTTCCAGCTTTGGGATTGACCTGACTCCCTGGATTCTAAAGGTGCAGTCACTGTGTCCTTCAGTCCTGTCCTAACAGATGTGGCTGGGTCAGGTTTCTGTGGAGAAAGTGCTAGGGACGATGCCTGCTGTCCCTTTTCACTGATGGCGTGTTTCTTTGGAGCATGTCCCACAAGTGTGGACTTTGTGCTGTGCTGTGAAGAGTTCTTTGCCTCTATGGGGACTGCAGAAAGATGGGGCCTTTGCGGGTGAGCGAATGGCGTTTTTCTTTGACACAGCTTGGAACGATCCTGAGGCACAGCAGTGGTGGAGGTCACCTGGGAGTCTGAGGTGGCTGATCTCCTTGATAATGATGAT
The DNA here is from genome assembly GCA_034780235.1 of Concholepas concholepas. Taxonomy (NCBI): domain Eukaryota; kingdom Metazoa; phylum Mollusca; class Gastropoda; order Neogastropoda; family Muricidae; genus Concholepas; species Concholepas concholepas. The sequence continues at coordinate 8,635 of JAUZNI010544416.1, read as the reverse complement.
GCCTGGTGTGGAGTGGCTGATCTCCTTGGTAGTGTTGATGCCTGGTGTGAAGTGCTGGATCTTGTCCTTGGTAGTGATGACGCCTGGTGTGAAGTGCTGGATCTTGTCCTTGGCAACAATGACGCCTGGTGTAGAGTGGCAGATCTTGTCCTTGATTGCGATGACGCCTGGGTGACAAGAGGTTTGTCTCCTGGCATACAGACAGCATCCTGATGGGCCTGAGTGTAAGAACTGTGAACAGGCTGATTGCCTGATGTGACTTTTTCCTTCACCTGTGTGTAAACAGGTGGACTTTCTGACAGTTCTCCTTTCACCTGTGTGTGAACAGGTGGACTTTCTGACAGTTCTTTCACCTGTGTGTGAACAGGTGGAGTTTTTGACTGTTCTTTCACCTGTGTGTGAACAGGTGGACTTTTTGACTGTTCTTCTTTCACCTGTGTGTGAACAGGAGGACTTTTGGACTGTTCTCCTTTCACCTGTGTGTGAACAGGAGGACTCTCTGACTGTTCTCCTTTCACCTGTGTGTGAACTGATGAACTTTTTGACTGTTCTCCTTTCATCTGTGTGTGAACAGGTGGACTCTCAAACAGTTCTCCTTTCACCTGTGTGTGAAGAGGCAGACTATCTGGTATGACTGTTTCCATGACCCGTGTGTCATTCTGAACTGATGTCTGCATGGCGGACCCCGTGTTTTGCAGATCCCTTCTCCTAGTGCCTTCTTTTGCTGCTGACTGAAGGGCCGAAGAACTACTCTGATGAGAACCACTGGTGCACTGACTGGAAGGGGTGTTGTTGGGGGTGACCTTCCCGCCAGGAAATTCTAACCATGCTGAGGTGTGACTGGCCCACCTGTCCCAGACCATAGCTGGAGGTTGACTGCCCCAGGATCTGTTGTTGGGCACCACAAACCTGCTGCTCTGCATCCCATACTTGAGGGACACAGGGAGCTGTGGTGAAGAGTCCATCGTCTTCTTATCCGCTGTGGGTGCAGCCACCTCCCTCTTTGTATCAGACAAGGCACTGGAGGTGATTTTTGAATTAACCGCTTTCTTAACGTGGAAAGATTGAGTTAAACAGTTTGCTAGAGGTCTGCTTTGCTCCTGCAATGGAGATGATGATGTCTGCCTTAGCTGCACGCCAAGATGTGCAGATCTGTTCTCATCAGAACGTCCTGTCTTCTTCCTCAGCTCAGCAGCGCTACCTCCACGCTGCCGGTTTGGCACATAGCTCATCATGGTACATGCGGTGGCCATGGAAGGAACGTCACCCCTTCGCTTATCTTCAGCTTTGGTTCTCTCTGTTTGGCCAAAAGACTGGCCTCCAGCTTGTGAGCAAGGTCTGGCCATCTGAGACTTGTTCTCAGATACTCCAGACACACACGTCTTGGGATCATTGCCAAGACAGATGATACTCACAGTTTTAGAGGCGACTGGACAGTATTGGTTGTTCTTCTTCACACCAAGATATTTTGATACAGAACAAGTCTTGGTGCTAGTCCAGGCTTCTTTCTTCTCCCCTGTGAGACAGTTACTGGTGTTAACATCTTCAGCACTAACAACCATACACAACTCATTATCAACTGTTTGCTTTTCTCCAATAGAGACGCTGGGAATGTGCACTTTAACCACATTTTCCTTGGTGATCAGGTTGAGGTCAGCTGCTGGTGGGCTGTTGCTGGTGCAGGGACTGTTGTTCTGTCTGTCTGACATGCTGTTCCCTGTCTTCTGTTTCGTTGTCGTGATGACATGTTGGTCAGTAGCCGGCACCACTCTCCCTCCTTCCTGCAGCCATGTCAGAGTCATGGCGGCCCTCACTTTGGCCATCTCCAGCTGGTAGAGCGCTTCCTTCCTGTCAGGCTTACTGCCCTTGTCACAAGCTGTGAGCTGGTGGGCAGCAGACTGGTTGTGCTGGAGATCCTGACGGTGTGTGCCAAGTGGAGATGCTCTCTGTCCCCCTGCTTGCTGGGGGGTGTCTTCAGGCGTGCTGGGTGGCTGTAAGTCAGGGGCTACTGTCACAGCGCTGACGGCTGAAGCTGTACATTGTCGTCTATCTGCTCGGGAGATGAACCTGCCTGGTGAGCGGGGTGAAGGACATATGGTAACTACAATGGGCGGGCATGTTGACTGCGGTTTGTAAGCAGACATCTGCTCGGGGAGGGGCATCTGATCAGGGTCACTGGTCTCAGAAAAGAGGTCAGACACTTGAGGAGATGCTGTTGTTCCACTGCCACTGTGGGGTCTGCTTTTCCATGTGGCCATGAGGCTGTCCAGGTTCACAAAGAGATGTCTCCCTGATGACTTCTGCTCCCTGCTGCATTGTTCCCTCTGTTGACTGTCTCTCCTCTGACTCTGGTCCTCTACAGGCCTATCTGTTGCTGTCTGTGCACTGACATACATCATGTCTGACACAGTACCAGGAGAAACGTTCTGCAATCTGTTGCTATCACTTCCTCTCTGAGACATGTCACTGTCATCTGTGCTGACAGATATACCAGTGACCCCTGCTTTTTTCCAGCAAAAAGGGACCATGTGCACTTTGGTGGTTTGCTCAGTCTCCTTCCCTATGGACAGATCTCCACAGGACACAGGAGCTTTCCCAGTGTCAGGCTTCTCACGGCAGTTTTCCCTGCAGAGGTCTGCCCTGACACCAACCTTCCCAGCATCTTCCCAATGCTGCCAAAGCTGATGCCCGGTGTTGTCTCCAAACTCACCATTGCTGTTGTGGTAAGAGGCTGTTGTGCAAGGTTTGAGCTGTTGCTGTTCTGAGACGAAGCCAAGTGCAAGGGGCAGGGCAAGGTGCTGCGCTGGAGAGAAAGGAGTGAGGCATGGAGTGGACATAGAAGGGTGGACCTTCAATCTTATTTGGCGGCCCAGCATCATTACTCTTTGTTCTCTTTTCCTGGCTGACTTTGGACAAAGCATGGAAGAACCATGACGTCTGCTAGCAGAATTTAACATCTTCACTCTGCCTGCATTCTTCCAAAGAAAGTCTCTGAGTTGTTCTAGTTTTAAAGTTTTCCTTTTTTCTATATTGGGTGGTGCTGACTCTGCTCTGATACTGCCTTGAGCTCTGTTTCCTGTGGCTGCTTTTCTGCAGCATGGATATAGTGGACGAGGGAAGATGATGTTTTTCATAGGCAGTGCCATGCATCTTTTCTTCTTCACCTGGAGCATGTCACTACCCCCTTTCTTTGTACGTTCTGTTCTCATCTGATTGACAGCTGATTTTTCTCTGGACTCTGTCTTCTTTGGTTCTGTCTTCTTTGGTTCTCTGTACTTGGCATGAACATTGAGGGCTCTTCTACAAACCTGTACGCTTCTCAGTGATGCTGCTCTGTCCACCCTTTGTTGGACACAACCTTTTCTGTCCCTGCCCTGCACCCTGCGGTCATTCTGCTGCCAAGGACATGGTCTCCACTGGGTGCAAACCCTTCTGTCAGATGAAGAGCTCAACATTTTATCTGATTTACCATGTGAGACAGATGAGCTGGTAAGGTGGATTCTTTGGCTCTGTGTAGCTGGGCTTTGGTCTGACCTGCTGATGACTCTGCTGTCCACAACACAACTGCTGCTTCTATCCAATAGGCCATACTTTTTCTGTGCAGGGGGGTTTCTTTGGGGCAGACATTGCCATTTTCCTTCAGGCTGCTTTTTTGCTGCAGAATGTTTCTTGACAAGATTTTTCCTTATACCCTGTTTCCTGACATAACTGGATGCATTTTCTTTGGCAGAGGGACTTTTCCCCAACTGGAAGGTCCTCATGACAGGGAAAAAGAAAGGAGTCCTGTGGTTTCTCTGTGAGGTGTTGAAGCCACATGCTTGAACAGTGTGGAAATCGTTGCCAGACAAATAGCGCACAGTGTTGAAACTCTTTCTCTCAAAGTGTCTGTAGGACTCGTCCAAGGTCTTGCTGACTTGGTGCAGTAGCAGCTGGGTGGGGTTGTCAGAGTTCATCACTTTACTGCACCAGGCCATCCTATTGCTTTGTGCTCTGAGGTCATGCCACAGACATCCCTTTTTCTTAAAGGTCAGACATGGGGACAAGCTTTCCTTCTCCACCTCTCTTTCTTCACTTCCCCCTCTGAACCTCTTGGACTTAAAGATGCTGAAAATGTAATCATCGTCACCATCACTGGAAGTCTCACCAGTTTCTGTATCACCTGTCTCTTCCTTTCCCTTCTGGTCTTTCCTCATGACATCCACCCTTTTCTGTACAGCTGCCTCTGGGGATGAGTTCACCTTTTTTCTATATTCATGTTGAAAATCACCTCCTTTTCCAGACAGATCACAGCATCTCCAGTCACTGCTGCTGCTGTTGCTGCTGCTGCTGCTGTTGTTGCTGCTGCTGCTGTTGCTGCTAGAGGAAGTGTCGTCTTCACTATCTGTGGAATCTGTAGAACAGCTGTTCCAGGGAGAGGATGTCATCAGCAGCTTGCTCTCCTGCCACCAATCTGTGGTCCTCTGTTCTTGTCCACTCTTTGGCCTGGTGGCCGGCTGTATCCAATGCTGACCAGTCTCTGACTCATTTTTCTGTTGCCCATCTGACTGCTGCTGCTTCTCATTTCTTTGCCTGTCCGGCATTGGTGGGAGACTTTTTGGCTGCAAGGCTTTCAGCGCAGATTGTTTTTGCCCATCTGACTCTTGCAGAGGCCACTGATGTAAAACGTCTCCTGCTTCGGGATGTGTTTGTCCTTGTACTTGTTGCTGGTAAGCTTCTATCCAGCTTGTCCCTGGTGAAGTCCTCTGTTGTTGCAACATCCATTGATATGCCGTCAACTCTTCTTTCCTATTTTGTGGTTCATCTTCCTCCAGTGAATCTATCTGTCCATGACTTGTCTCTGACTGTTGCTGAAGCTCCCGAGCTTGCTGAGGTCTTTTCTGGTATCGGTTATGCTGTTTAGGATTTTTGGGTTGAGTTTTATTCTGTCTTTTCTTAGGCTGATTTTCATTAAAATCAATAATTTTCTGTTGAGTTGTCTCTTGCCATGGTGTCAGTATATATTTCTTCCATTGCTGACCAGTCGATGGCTGAAATACCGTTGCTGACTGTCGGTTTTGCTTCTGAAGTGTGTCATGTTCAGTGGAAAGCTGCTGTTCATCTAGTTGCTGATGTGTTGTCCACTGTGAGGTCAGTGGTTGTTCTGCATGTTGCTCATAAGACGGCTGCTGATCTTGGAGGTGGGGCTGAGGGCTACTGTCTTGATCAGAGACTGTGTCCTTTTCCACATCCTCCACAGGTCTGTAAGATTGAGGCCATAGATCAAAGACTGTGTCCTTTTCCACAGGTCTGGAAGATTGAGGCCATAGATCAAAGACTGTGTCCTTTTCCACAGGTCTGGAAGATTGAGGCCATAGATCAGAGACTGTGTCCTTTTTCACATCCTCCACAGGTCTGGTTTTTCTGACTGGAGACTTGTGATCTTGGTTCTGTCTCCTGGCTTTTGATGACAGCTTTCCTTGGTCTTTCTCGCACTGTCTCTTAGTATCAACTTTTCTCTTTGTCAACAGTATTGCCTCTTTTTTCTTTGGTTTCACACACACCGGCTTCTCTAACTCAGGTGTAGACGTAACTGTTTCTGCTTTCTCTGGACTCTGTGTCCTAGTTTCCAGCCATGTCTCCTCGCTGTCCGTGTCTGGTTCCAGGTGTTTCCATTCCCATACGCCCCTTTTCCCAACAACCCACCCCCCTTCCTCCTTGTCCATCGTCTTGCTTCTTTCACTGCTGACGGTGTACGTTTCAAAGTCAGACCACCCTGACCTCCAGATGTCCTCCACGTCACTCTGACCTTCGCTGCTGGGGTCGTAGGACAAGGATACAGCCCAGCCCTCCTTGGTGATGCCTGTTTCCCGTGAGTTCTGCTGTGATGCAGGGCCTGAGCCCCAGCAGCCTGCAGAGATCTGTGAGCAGGAGAGAGACCTGCGGGGCTTGCAGAGGGGGGGCTGGGTCAGCAGGAACTCCTCCTCCGTGGTCTCCAGGCTTGAATCAGCTGCTGCACTACCCACAACACAGCACAGAGGGAGGGAGGAGGGCAACAGTGAGAATGCATCAGGCCTTTCCCTTCCTCCTGTATGTAGGGTTTTATGGCTACACAGGCATGTACTGGGGATCCCTAAACTTCTTATCTACGACACATGTATTTTTAAAGTCAAGCTTCAGTATTAAAAAAAATGTGAACACACAAGTATATTTGATAGGGTAATGAATACCAAACAACATGAAACCCACATATAAAATACAGTCAAGTTGCTACAAATAGACTCTCCACAACTACAAACAGTCTAAGTGTCCTCTAATGCTTAAAACAATTCACAATAGTAAATCATTTATCATGTCAATTAACATGGGGTTCTATCAGTGCTGCAATACCCACCATTCCTTTTTCAATGACAAATAGTGTGTATACAGACAATACATTCAAACAATAAAGTTCACAATGTGCAGTCTCAGCATAACCCAAAATATCCTTGCATTACAAATCTTTTTCTTAAGAATTCTTTCTTTTACATATTTTCCCAAAGCACAATAAGAACTTCAACAGATACTACAACCTGACAACTGAAATACACTGCAGGCAAAAGACGAAATGGAAGCAAGAGCTGCACAGCACAGTGCAATGTCTGCAGAAAAAAACAGCCCCCTTCTAGCCAGTGCTTAGCCCTTCACTTCTTCAACCCAAAATTCTATACTGACTTTTCAAAAAAAGGACATCATCATGTAGGACATTTTGTAACAGAAAGCCTTTGGCAGTCGATACATCATTCCTCTCAAATTCAACACAGTCTGCAGTCAATACATCATTCCTCTCAAATTCAACACAGTCTGCAGTCAATACATCATTCCTCTTCAATTCAACACAGTCTGCAGTCAATACATCATTCCTCTTCAATTCAACACAGTCTGAGCATCTACACCTCTTCCCAGAGAGGGTTTTTTAAACCACACAATGTCATGTCAACACTCTTTTCAGCTCACACAATTACTTCTTTCCCATAGTCATGATTGCCACAGTGGATCACGTTCTTTCATCCTACTGCTTTCCAAAATATTCAAAACCACAGCTCTCCGAAAACACAGAGATACTGTTCCCTATAAGTTATGTTACCTCCTTGCTCAGAATGGCTAACCGTCATAGTATGCTTTCACAGCAAATTGCCCAAATATTCAATGTTATGAGACCAAGACACAGGAACAACAACAGGAAAGAAAACATTTATTAGCCCTGAACATACACACATGATTAAGTATGCCTATGAAGAAGACACAACAACAACAACAAAGAAAACACTTATTGGCCCTGCACATACACACATGATTAAGTATGCCTATGAAGAAGACACAACAACAAAGAAAACATTTATTGGCCCTGCACATACACACATGATTAAGTATGCCTATGAAGAAGACACAACCAAAGCACACAGCTAGGGGCAGCACTGTTAGAAAAAGTTGTGATGAGGGAGGGACAGAAGATGAGGTCCAGAAGCTGAAAGAGGAAAAACCTCTCTCCCCTCATTCTGGGTCAGTCCACTGTCAGCTGCTGACTGGCTGCCAGCTTTCACTTTTGTCTCATCACACTTTCTTCTCATATAACGCCAGGTAAACATTACAGACAAGCTACCACAACGGAAAAATGATAGAGCTGTGGTCAGGAATGGAAAAGTTCGCACACTTCATCACAATGATAAAATGACAGTGACACTACAGATACTACAAAAGTTGGTCATCCCCACTCTAAAAAGAAAAAAAACAAAACACTAGTGATAAAAACTAGTGACATAGAAGGAAAAATTACAGGCACATCCCATAGTATACAAAAATACTACACTGACATCACAGAACTAAGGATTACGGTGACATCATGTAAGGAAAAATTACAGTGTCATCATGGAATGAAAAATGACAGTAACCTAAAGGAATGAAAGATTGACATCATTGAATGAATAATGACAGTAACATTGCAGAACAAAACAAGACCAAGCAATGAACAATGACAGTGACGTGGTCAACATGAAATATCACAATAACATTACCAGGTGGAAAAGTTTTAGCAGAACACAGAGCAAACAGATTTCACACCATCAGAATAAATCATCATAATGATGCCAGTGAATAAGAAAAAAAAGAGATACTACTGATAAAAAACACACAAGCAGTTATACCATTGGTTAAAAGAATGACATCAAACCAAACCACTCAGATAAAGCATTGCACAATACAGTGATGCAACAGGAAAACTGAAAACAAAAACAAAAAACACAAAAAACACAAAAAAAACAAAAACCCCCCACCAACAACCAAAAACGTAAATGTGCACACACAGACAGATACACAGAGACGAACAGAGACAAACAAATACACACTCACATACACACACACACGCACACGCACACACACACACACACACACACACACAGAGTGACACACACACACATACCCACACGCACACACACTCCCGTTCAAGGGGATATTTTCCCTTGGAGTTAACATCAGTGCCGACTCCACTCTCCCCAAAAATCCTTCGGATGAGACTATAAACCGAGGCCCCGTGTGCGAACGTGCGCAGAACATCTTGCGCACATGTTAAAACCTGTTCCGCTTTTCGAAAGAGTAGGCCATTGTGTGCCGGTGGGAACAG
>JAUZNI010543305.1:0-14870 GCA_034780235.1 Concholepas concholepas | reverse complement strand
AGGCAGAGTACGAGAGAGAGACTATTGCAACAAAACAAAACGTGGTGAAGTCGTGGGTTCGAAACCCAGGTGCTACAACCACCCACTCCAGTCGGCAGAGTGAGAGAATAATTGAAACAAAAGATTTGCCTGTACTTTGGTCAATAATGTTCAACACTTCCGAATGTCTAAACTGAACAAAATAATTCCACTTTTTGCCCACACACTACCTACCTCAAGCAGCTTGTGTGGGGCTGCGGTACCGGTCGCGGTACCTAATCTCCTGCGTCAGCTAGGAGCTCGCATCTGACCACTTTGGCTGCCGAGCACAAAGTGCAGTGGTGGCATCCCAGACAGGCGATGCAGACCTGCCCTCACCTGAACACAGGTGAGATGTCATTTCGGGTCTCAGAAAACCCCCGCAGTGCACCAGCGGCTAATTTCCCGCCCATCCAAAAACATGCCGAAAAAATGTTTTCCCCAGAGGCACGGTAGCCTGTGCTCAGGGGTACAAAAACACGAAAAACGAACAAAAAAGAAAAAAATGGTGTGGAGGTGAAGACCCCCTGTCAGTCCCCTTGAATGGATGTGAGGAATCGAACCTGGGCCTGAGCTGTGACAACAGTATTTTAAGAAGTTTCCAGAATGCTTCACAGTATTCTAAGAAGCTCTAGAAGATTCCAGAATGCTTTACAGTATTCTAAGAAGTTCTAGAAGTTTCCGGAATGCTTTACAGTATTCTAAGAAGTTTCCAGAATGCTTTACAGTATTCTAAGAAGTTTCCGGAATGATTTACAGTATTCTAGGAAGTTTCCGGAATGCTTTACAGAATTCTAGGAAGTTTCCGGAATGCTTTACAGTATTCTAAGAAGTTTCTGGAATGCTTTACAGTTTTCTAAGAAGTTTCCAGAATGCTTAACAGTATTCTAAGAAGTTTCCGGAATGCTTTACAGTATTTTAAGAAGTTCTAGAAGTTTTTGGAACACTTTACATTATTGTAAGAAGTTCTAGAAGTTTCCGGAATGCTTAACAGTATTCTAAGAAGTTGTACAAGTTTCCTGAATGCTTTACAGTATTCTAAGACATTTGCCGATTGCTTTACAGTATTCTAAGAAGCTTCCTAAACGCTTTACAGTACTCTAAGAAGTTCTAGAAGTTTCCGGAATGCTTTACAGTATTGTAAGAAGTTTCTGGAATGCTTCACTGTATTCTAAAAAGTTTTCGGAATGGTTTACAGTATTCTAAGAAGTTTTCTGAATGCTTTAGAGTATTCTAAGAAGTTCTAAAAGTTTCTTGAATGCTTTTCAGTATTGTAAAATGTTTTCTCAATGCTTTACAATATTCTAAAAAGTTTCCGGAATGCTTTATAGTATTCTTAGAAGTTTTAGAAACTTTCGGAATGTTTTACAGTATTGTAACAAGTTCTAGAAGTTTCCGGAATGCTTTACAGTATTTGAAGAAGTTCTAGAAGTTTCCGGAAGGCTTTAAAGTATTCTAAGCACTATCCAGAATGCTTTACAGTATTCTGTGAAGTTTCCGGAATGCTTTACAATACTCCAAGAAGTTTCCTTAATGCTTTACAGTATTTGTAAGACGCTCTAGAATTTTCCGAAATGTTTTACAGTATTCTAAGAAGTTTCCGGAATGCTTTACAGTATTCTAAGTAGTTTCCGGAATGCTTTTCAGTATTGTAAGAAGTTTCCGGAATGATTTACAGTATTCTAAGAAGTTTCCTGAATGCTTTACAGTATTCTTACAAGTTTCTGGAATGCTTTACATTATTCTAAGAAGTTTCCAGATAGCTTTACAGTTTTCTAAGAAATTCAAGAAGTTTCAGGAATGCTTTACAGTATTCTAAAAAGTTCAAGAAGTTTTCGGAATGCTTTACAGTATTGCAATGAGTTTTTGAAATGCTTTACAGTATTTCAAGAAGTTTTAGATGTTTCAAAAATGTTTTACAGTACTCTAAGAAGTTCTAGAAGTTTCCAGAATGCTTTACAGTATTCTAAGAAGTTTCCTGAATAATTAACAGTATTCTAAGAAGATTCCAGAATGCTTTACAGTATTCTAAGAAATTTCCAAAATGCTCTACAGTATTCTAAAAAGTTTCCGGACTGCTTTAAATTATTCTAAAAAGTTTCTGGAATGATTTATAGAATTCTAGGAAGTTTCCTGAATGCTTTACAGAATTCTAAGAAGTTTCCGGAATGCTTTACAGTATTCTACGAAGTTTCCGGAATGCTTACTGGTATTCTAAGAAGTTTCCGGAATGCTTTACAGTATTGTAAGAAGTTCTAGAAGTTTCTGGAATACTTTACAGTATTCTAAGAAGTTTTAGAAGTTTCCGGAATGCTTTAGAGTATTCTAAAAAGTTCTAAAAGTTTTCAGAAAGCTTTACAGTATTCTAAAAAGTTTTCTGAATGCTTTACAGTATTGTAAGAAGTTTCCGGAATACTTTACAGTATTCTAAGAAGTTTCCAGAAAGCTTTACAGTATTGTAAGAAGTTTCCGGAATAATTTACACTTTTCCTGAATGGTTTACAGTATTCTAAGAAGTTTTAGTTGTTTTCAGAATGCTTAACAGTATTCTATGAAGTTCTGGAAATTTCCGGAATGCTTTACAGTATTCTAAGAAGTTGAAAAATATTCCGGAATGCTTTACAGTATTCTCAGAAGTTCTAGTTCTAGAAGTTTCCGGAATGCTTTACAATATTGTAAGAAATTCTGGAATGCTCTATAGTATTCTTAGAAGTTCTAGAAGTTTCTGGAATGGTTTACAGTATTCTAAGAAGTTCTAGAAGTTTCCAGAATGCTTTACAGTATTTTCATAAGTTCTAGAAGTTTCGGGAATGCTTTACAGTATTCTAAGAAGTTCTAGAAGTTTCCGGATTGTTTTACAGTATTCTAAGAAGTTTTCTGAATGCTTTACAGTATTCTAAGAAGTTTCTGGAATGCTTTACAGTATTTTAAGAAGTTTCCAGGATGCTTAAAAGCATTCTAAGAAGTTTCCAGAATACTTTAGAGTAGTCTAAGAAATTCTAGAAGTTTTTTCGGAATGCTTTACAGTACTGTAAGAAGCGTTAAAAGTTTTCGGAACGCTTTACAGTGTTCTAGGAAGTTTCTTGAATGCTTTACAGTATTGTAAAAAGTTTCCGGAATGCTTTACGGTATTCTTAGAAGTTTCCGGAATGCTTTACAGTTATCTAAGAAGTTCTTAAAGTGTGCAGAATGCTTGACAGTATTATAAGATGTTTCTGGATTACTTTACAGTATTCAATGAAGTTCTAGATAATTCCGTTATGCTTTCCAGTTTTCTAAGGAGTTCTAGAAGTTTCCAGAATACTTTACAATTTTCTTAGAAGCTATAGGAGTTTCCAGAATGCTTTACAGTATTCTAAGAAGTTTCTTGAATGCTTTAAAGTATTCTAAGAAGTTTTCGGAAGGCTTTACAGTAATCTAAGAAGTTTCTGGAATGTTTTACATTATTCTTAGAAGTTTTCGGAATGCTTTACAGTATTCTAAGAAGTTTCCCGAATGCTTTACAGAATTGTAAGAAGTTTCCTCAATGCTTTACAGTAGTCTAAGGCGTTTCCAGAATGCTTAAATATATTCTAAGAAGTTTCGGGAATGCTTCACAGTTTTCTAAGAAGTTTCTGGATTGCTTTACAGTATCATAAGAAAGTCTAGACGTTTCACGAATACTTTACAGCATTCTAAAAAGTTTTAAAGGATGTTGGAATGCTTGACAATATTGTAAAAAGTTCTAGAAGTTTCCGGAATGCTTAACAGTATTCTTAGAAGATCTAGAAGTATCCCAAAATGCTTTTCAGTTCTCTAGGAATTTTTAGAAGATTCCGGAAAGCTTTACATTATTCTCAAAAGTTTCTGGAATGCCTTACAGTATTCTAAGAAGTTTCCGGTATGCTTAACAGTATTCTTTGACATTTTCCGGAATGCTTTAGAGTATTGTAAGAAGTTTACGGAATGCTTTACAGTATTCTAAGCAGTTTAAGAAGTTTCTGGAATGCTTTACAGTAATCTAAGAAGTTCTAGAAGTTTCCGGAATGCTTCACAGTATTCTAAGAAGTTTTCTGAATGCTGTACAGTATTCTAAGGAGTTTCCTGAATATTTTACAGTATTTTAAGAAGTTTCCATAATGGTTTACAGTATTCTAAGAAGTTCTGGAAGTTTTTGGAATGTTTTACAGTATTTTAAGAAGTTTTCGGAATGCTTTACAGTATTCCATGAAGTTTCCAGAATGGTTTACAGTATTCTCAGTAGTTTTAGATGTTTCTGGAATGGTTTACAGTATTTTGAAAAGTTCGATAAATTTCTGGAATGCTTTACAGTATTCTAAGGAGTCATAGAAGTTTCCGAAATGCTTTACAGTATTCTATGAAGTTTCCTGAATGCTTTACAGTATTGTAAGAAGTTTCTGGAGTGCTTTACAGTGTTTTAAGAAGTTTTAGATGTTTCCGGAATGCTTTTCAGTATTCTAATAATTTTCTCGAGTGCTTAAGAGTATTCTAAGAAGTTTCTGGAATGTTTTCCAGTTATCTAAGAAGTTCTAGAAGTTTCCAGAAGGATTTACAGTAGTCTTTGAAGTTTTCGAAATGCTCTACAGTATTCTAAGAAGTTCTAGAAGATTTCGGAATGCTTTACAGTATTCTAAGAATTGTCTTGAATGCTTTACAGTATTCTAAGAACTTTCCTGAACGCTTTACAGTACTTCAAGAAGTTCTAGAAGTTTCTGGAATGCTTTACAGCTTTGTAAGAAGTTTTCGGAATGCTTTACAATATTTTGAAATGTTTCCGGAATGGTTTACAGTATTCTAAGAAGTTTCCTGAATGCTTTACAGTATTCTAAAAAGTTCTAGCAGTTTCCGGAATGCTTTACAGTATTGTAAGAAGTTTTCTCAATGCTTTACAATATTCTAAGAAGTTTCTGGAATGCTTTATAGTATTCTAAGAGATTTTAGAATTTTCGGATTGCTTTATAGTATTCTAACAAGTTCTAGAAGTTTCTGGAATGCTTCACAGTATTTTAAGAAGTTCTAGAAGTTTCCAGAATGCTTTACATTATTCTAAAAAGTTTTCTGAATGTTTTACTGCATTCTAAGAAGATTTTGGAATGCTTTACAGTATATTAAGAAGTTTCCAGAATGATCGACAGTTTTCTAAGAAGTTTCGAGAATGCTTTACAGTATTCTAAGAAGTTATAGAAATTTTCGGAATGCTTTATAGTATTCTAAGCAGTTTTAGAAGTTTCAGGACTACATTATAGTTATCTAAAAAGCACTAGAAATTTTCGGAATGCTTTAAAGCATTTTCAGAAGTTTCCAGAATGCGTAACAGTATTCTGTGAAGTTTCCGGAAAGCCCTACAATATTCTAAGAAGTTTCCTGAATGCTTTACAGTACTCTAAGAAGGTGTAGAATTTTCCGAAATGCTTTACAGTATTCTTAGAAGTTTCTGGAATACTTTACAGTATTCTAAAAAGTTTCTGGAATGCTTTACAGTATTCTAATAAGTTTCCGGATTGCTTTACAGTATTCTTAGAAGTTTACGGAATGCTTTGCAGTATTCTAAGAAGTTTCCAGAATGCTTTTCATGTTTCTAAGACATTCTAAAAGTTTCAGGAATGCTTTACAGTATTTTAAAAAGTTCTTGAAGCTTTTTGGGAATGCTTTACAGTATTCTAAGAAGTTTTCGGATTGCTTTACAGTATTTTTAGAAGTTTACGGAATGCTTTGCAGTATTATAAAAAGTTTCCGGAATGCTTTACAGATTTCTAAGATGTTCTAGAAGTTTCAGAAATGCTTTACAGTATTTTAAAAAGTTCTAGAAGTTTTTTTGGAATGCTTTACAGTATTCAAAGAAGTTTTCGAAATGCTTTACAGTATTTTAAGAAGTTCTTGAAGCTTTGAGAATGCTGCACAGTACTCTAAAAAGTTCTAGAAGATTCTGGAATGCTTTACAGTATACTAAGAAGTTTGCTGAATGCTTTACAGTATTCTAAGAAGCTCTAGAAGATTTCGGAATGCTTTACCGTATTCTAAAAAGTTCCCTGAATGCTTTACAGTATTCTAGAAAGTTTCTAGAATGCTGTACTGTAATTCAAGAAGATTTGGGAATGTTTTATAGTATTCTAAGAAGTTTCTGGAATGTTTTAAAGTATTCTTAAAAGTTTTCGGAATGCTTTACAGAATTTTAGGAAGTTTCCTGAATGCTTTACAGAATTGTAAAAAGTTTGCGGAATTCTTAACAGTATTGTAAGAAGTTTCCGTAATACTAACCAGTATTCTAAAAAGTTTCCGGATTGCTTTACAGTTATCTAAGTAGTTTTAGAAGTTTTCGGAATACTTTACAGTAGTCTTAGAATTTCTAGAAGTTTCCGGAATGGTTTACAGTATTCTAAGAAGTTCTAGAAGTTTCCAGAAAGCTTTACAGTATTGTAAGAAGTTTTTTTTTTAATGCTTTACAGTATTGTAAGAAGTTTCTGGAATGCTTTACAGTATTCTAAGAAGTTTCCAGAAAGCTTTACAGTATTGTAAGAAGTTTCCGGAATGCTTTACATTATTGTAAGAAAATCTAGAAGTTTCCAGATTGCTTTCCAGTTCCCCTAAGAAGTTTCCTGAATGCTTTACAGTAATCTAAGAAGTTCTAGAAGTTTCCGGAATACTTTACAGTATTCTCTGAAGTTCTAGTTCTAGAACTTTGCAGAATGCTTTACAGTATTCTAAGAAATTCAGGAATGCTTTACAGTATTCTAAGAAGTACTAGAAGTGTCAAGAATGCTTTACAGTATTCTAAGAAGTTCTAGAAGTTTCCGGAATGCTTCACAGTATTCTAAGAAGTTCTAGAATTTTCCGGAATGCTTTACAGTATTCTAAGAAGTTCTAGAATCTTCCAGAATGCTTTACAGTATTCTAAGAAGTTTTCGGATTGCTTTACACTATTCTAAGAAGTTTCCCGGACTTCTTTACAGTATTTTAAGAAGTTTCCAGGATGCTTTACAGTATTCTAAGAAGTTACCAGAATGCTAACCAGAGTTTTAAAAGTTTTCAGAATGCTTTACAGTATTCTAAGAAGCGTTAAAACTTTTTGGAATGCTTTACAGTGTTCTAAGAAGATTCCTGAATTCTTTACAGTATTCTAAAAAGTTTCTGGAATGCTGTAGGGTAATCTTAGAAGTTTCTGGAATGCTATACAGTTATGTAAGAAGTTCTAAAATGTCCGGAATTCTTTACAGTATTCTAAGAAATTTCCCAAATGCTTTACAGAATTGTGAAAAAGTTTCCTGAATGCTTTACAGTATTCTAAGAAGTTCTCAAAGATTTTGGAATGCTTGACGGTATTCTAAGAAGTTTTAGAAGTTTCCCGAATGCTTTACAGAATTCTTAGAATTTCTAGAAGTTTTCCGAAATGCTTTTCAGTTCTCTTAGAAGTTCTAGAAGATTCCAGAAAGCTTTACATTATTCTAAGAAGTTTTCAGAAGGCTTAACAGTATTCTATAAAAGTTTCCGGAATGCTTTACAGTATTGTAAGATGTTTCCGGAATGCTTTACGGTATTCTAAAAAGTTATATAAGTTTCCGGATTGCTTAACAGTGTTCTAAGAAGTTCTAGAAGTTTTCGGAATGCTTTACAGTGTTCTAAGAAGTGCTAGAAGACTCCGGAATGCTTTTCAGTATTCTAAGCAGTTTCATGAATGCTTTTTAGTATTCTAAGAAATTTCTGGAATGCTTTACAGTATTCTAAGAAGTTTCCCGAATTTTTTACGAAGTCTAAGAAGTTTCCGGACTGCTTTACAGTATTCTAAGAAGTTTAAAATGTTTCTGGAATGCTTTACAGTTATTTAGGAAGTTCTAGAAGATTTCGGAATGCTTTACAGTATACTAAGAATTTTCCGGAATGCTTTACAGTATTTTGAGAAGTTCTAGATCTTTCCAAAATGCTTAAGGGCATTCTAAGAAGTTCTAGAAGTTTCCGGAATGCTTTCTAGTATTCTCAGAAGTTTTCGAAATGCTTTACAGTATTTTCAGAAGCTCTAGAAGTTTCTGCAATGCATTAAACTATTCTAAGATGTTTTCTGATTGCTTTACAGTATTCTAAGAAGTTTCTAGAATGCTTTACAGTATTCTTAAAAGTTTCCGGAATGGTATACATTATTCTTAGAAGTTTGCGGAATGCTTTACAGTCTTCTAAGAAGTTTCCGGAATGCTTTACCGAATTCTAAGAAGTTTCCTGAATGCTTTGCAGTATTCTATGAAGTTTCTGGAATGCTTTACAGAATTCTAAGAAGTTTCTGGAATGCTTTACACTTTTTAAAGAAGTTTCAAGATTTCTTTACAGTACTCTAAGAAGTTTTAGAAATTTCAGTAATACTTTACAGTATTCTAACAAGTTCTTAACGTTTTTGGAATGCTTGACAGCATTCTTAGAAGTTGTAAAAATTTGCGGAATCCTTTACAGTATTCTAAAAAGTTTTTGGATTCCTTTACAGAATACCAAGAACTTTCTGAAATTTCCGGAATGCTTTACAGTATTCTAACGACTTTCCGGAATGCTTTACTGTATTCTAAGAAATTCTACCAATATACAGAATGCTTTATAGTAGTCTAAGAAGTTCTAGAAGTTTTTGGAATGCTTGACAGTATTCTAAGAAGTTGAAGAAGTTTCCAGAATGCTTTACAGTATTCTAAGACGTTTTGGGAATGCTTTACAGTATTTTAAGAAGATCTAGAACTTACCAGAATGCTTTACATTATTGTAACAAGTTTCCAGAATGCTTTACAGTGTACTAAGAAGTTCTAGAAAACTCCGGAATGCTTTACAGTATTCAAAGAATTTCAAGATGTTTCTGGAATGCTTTAGATTATTCTAAGAAGTTTTCAGAATGCTTTACAGTATTGTAAGAAATTTCCCGAGTGCTTTACAGTATTGTAGGAAGTTCTAAAAGTTTCGGACATGCTTGAAAGTATTCTAAGAAGTTTCTGGAATGCTTTAGAGTATTCTAAGTAGTTTCTGTAATGCTTTACTGTAATCTAAGAAGGTCTAGAAGTTTCCTGAATGCTTTATAGTATTCTAAGAAGTTTCAGGAATGCTTTACAGTAATCTTAGAAGTTTCTGGAACGCTTTACAGTATTCTAAGAAGTTTTCAGAATAGTTTTAAGTATTCTGAGAAGTTTCGGCCATGCTTTACAGTATTGTAAGTAGTTTCAGTAGTTTTTGGACAGCTTTACAGTATCCTAAAATGTTTTAGAAGTTTCCAAAATGCTTTAGAGTATTCTAAGAAATTCTAGAAGTTTCCATAATGCTTTACAGTAATCTAAAAAGTGTTCTGAATGCTTTACAGTATTCTAAGGAGATTCCGGAACGCTTGAAAGTATTCTGAGAAGTTTCGGGTATTCTTTACAGTATTTTAAGGAGTTTCCGGAATGCTTTACAGTATTCTAAGAAGTTCTAAAAGTTTTCGGAATGCATTACAGTATTCTACAAAGTTTCCAGAATGCTTTACAGTATTTTAAGAAGTTTCCGGAATGCTTTACAGTATTCTAAGAATATTCCAGAATGCTTTATAGTGATCTAAGAAGTTTTAGAAGTTTTCGTAATGCATAACAATATTCTAAGAAGTTTCCAGAATGCTTTACAGTATTGTAAGAAGATTACGGAATGCTTAACTGTATTCTAAGAAGTTTCCGGAATGCTTTACAGTATTCTAAGAACTTGTAGAGGTTTTTTCAATGCTTTACAGTGTTTTAAAGAGTTTTAAGAATGCTTTACAGTATTTTAAGAAGTTGTCTGAATGCTTTACAGCTTTTAAAGAAGTTTCCAGATCAGTATACAATATTCTAAGAAGTTTCCTGAATGCTTTACAGTACTTTACGAAGTTGTAGAAGTTTTTTGAATGCTTTACAGTATTCTTAAAAGCTTAAGAATATTTCAGATAGCTTTACAGTATTCTAAGAACTTTCCAGAATGCTTTACAGTATTCCAAGAAGTTGTCTGAATGATTTACAGTATTTTAAGAAGTTTCCGGAATGCTATACAGTATTTTAAGAAGTTTCCTGAATGGTTAACAGCATTCTAGGAAGTATATTGAATTCTTCAAAGTATTCTTAGAACTTTTCAGGATGCTTTACAGTTTTCTAAGAAGCTCTAGAAGTTTCTTGATTGCTTAACAGTCTTCAAAGAAGCTCTGAAAGTTATTGCTATGCTTTACAGTATTCTAAGAAGTTTCTTGAATGTTTAACAGTATTCTGAGAAGTTTCCGGAATGCTTTACAGTATTCTCAGAAGTTTCCGGAATGCTTTAGAGTAATGTAAGAAGTTTCCGGACTGCTTAACAGTATTCTAAAAAGTTTCCGGAATGCTTTACGGTATTCTAAGAAGTTTTCGAAGTCTCCGGAATGGTTTCCATTATTCTAAGAAGTTGAGAAGTTTTAGGAATGCTTTACAGTATTCTAAGAAGATTCCTGAATGCTTTACAGTTTTCTAAGAAGTTTCCAGAACGCTTTATAGTATTCTAAGAAGTTTCTGGAATGCTTTACAGTGATCCAAGAAGTTCTAGAAGATTTCTGAATGCTTTACAGTATTCTAAGAAGTTCTAGAAGTTTCCGGACTTCTTTAGAGTATTCAAAGAATTTACCGGAATGCTTTACAGTATTCTCAGAAGTTACCTGAATGCTTTACAAAATTCAAGTTTCCGGAATGCTTTTCAGTATTCTAAGAAGTTCTAAACGTTTGCAGAATACTTTACAAAATTCGAAGAATTTACCGGAATGTTATACAGTTTTCTAAGAAGTTGTAGATTTTTCTGGTATGCTTTATAGTATTTGAAGAATTTGTACAAGTTTCTGGAATGCTTTACAGTATTTTAAGAAGTACTAGAAATTTCCGGAATGCTTTACATTATTCTAAGAAGTTTTGAAAATGCTTCACAGTATTCTAAGATGTTTCCGGAATGGTTTACAGTAATCTAAGAAGTTTCCAGACTGCTTTACAGTAGTCTAAGAAGTTCTGAAAGATTTGAGAATACTTAACAGTATTCTTAGAAATTTCCGGAATACTTTAGAGTTTCTAAGAAGTTTCCGGAGTGTTTTACAGTATTCTTAGAACTTGTCGGAATGCTTTACGGTATTTTAGGAAGTTTCCGGAATGCTTTACCTTTTTCTAAGAAGTTCTAGAAGTTTCTGGAATGCTTTACAGTATTCTAACTAGCTCTAGAAGTTTCAAAAATGCTTTACAATAGTTTAAGAAGTTCTAGAAGTTTCCGGAATGCTTTACATTATTCTAAGAAGTTGTCTGAACTGCTTTACAGTATTCTAAGAAGATTTCGGAATGCTTTACAGTATTCTAAGAAGTTTCCAGATTGTTTGACAGTATTCTAAGAAGTTTCCAGAATGCTTTATATTACTCTAAGAAGTAGTAGAAGTTTTGGGAATGCTTTACAGTATTTGAAGAAGATTTAGAAACTTTAGGAATACTTTGCAGTTTTCTAAGAAGCTTCAGAAGTTTTTAAAATAATTTACAGTATTCTTTGAAGTTTCCGGAATGCTTTAGAGTATTCTAAAAAAAATTCTGAATGCTTAACAGTATTCTTAGAAGTTTCTGGAATGCTTTACAGTATTTTAAGAAGTTTTGGAATACTTTACAGTCTTCTGAATAGCTCTAGAAATTTTTGGAATGCTTTACAGTATTCTAAGAAGCTTTCGAAGTTTTTTTGAATGCTTTACAGTATTCTAAGCAGTTTTCTGAATTCTTTAAAGTGTTCTAAGAAGTTCTAGAAGTTCGCGGAATGCTTTACAGTATTCTAAGAAGTTTCTGGAATGCTTTACACTATTCTAAGACGTTTCTGGAAAGCTTTACAGTAATCAAAGAAGTTACTGGAATGCTTTACTGTTTTCTTAAAAGTTCTCAAAGTTCTTGGAATGCTTTACAGTATTCTAAAAGGTTCTAGAAGTTTTCAGAATACTTTATAGTATTTAAAGAAGTTTTGAAAATGTTTTACAGTATTTTCAGATGTTTTAGAAGTTTCCAGAATGCTTTACAGTACTCTAAAATGTTCTATAAGTTTCCGGAATGCTTAACAGTATTCTAAGAAGTTTCCTGAATGCTTTACAGTATTCTTAGAAGTTCTTGAAGAATCTGAAATGCTTTCCAGTATTCTAAGAATTTTCGTTAATGCTTTACAGTAATCTAAGAAGTTTATGCAATGCTTTCCAGTATTCTAAGAAGTTTCCAGAAGGCTTTACAGTATTATAAACAGTTTCCGGATCACTTTACAGTAGTCTAAAAAGTTTCCCGAATGCTTTACAGAAATCTAGGAAGTTTCCTGAATGCTTTACAGTATTCTAAGAAGTTTCCAGAATGCCGTACAGTATTCTAAGAAGTTTTCGGAATGCTTTACAGTTGTCTAAGAAGTTCTAGAAGTTTTTGGAATACCTTACAGTATTGTAAGAAGTTCAGAAGTTTCTGGAATGCTTTACAGTATTGGAGGAAGTTCTAACAGTTTCCGGAATGTTTTACTGGAATCTAAGAAGTTTTCTGAATGCTTTACAGTATTCTAAGAAGTTTCCAGAATGCTTAACAGTATTCTAAGAAGTTTCCAGAAAGCTTTACAGTACTCTAAGAAGTTTCCGGAATGCTTTATAGTATTCTAAGAAGTTCTAGAAGTTTCCGGAATGCTTTACAGTTGTCTAAGATGTTTCCTGAATGGTTTACAGTATTGTAAGAAGTTTTAGAAGTTTTGAGAATGCTTTACAGTATTGTAAAATGTTCTAAAAAATTTCCAGAATGCTTTACAGTATTTTCAGAAGTACTAGAAGTTTCCAAAATGCTTTACAGTATTCTCAGAAGTTCTAGTTCCAGAAGTTTTCGGAAAGCTTTACAGCATTCTAAGAAGTTCCGGAATGCTTTACAGTGTTCTCAGAAGTTCTAGAAGTTTCCGAATGCCTTACAGTATTCTAAAAAGTGTCCAGAATGCTTTGACGTAATCTACGAAGTTCTAGATTTTTCCCGAATGCTTTACAGTACTCTGAGAAGTTTTAGAAGTTTTGGAATAATTAACAGTGTTCTAAGAAGTTTCTCGAATGGTTTACAGTACTCTAAGAAGGTTCCGGAATGCTTTACAGTATTCTCAGAAGTTTCCAGATCGCTTTACAGTTATCTTAGCAGTTCTAAAAAATGCTTTACAGTATTCTAAGAAATTTCTGGAATGCTTAACAGTATTTTTAGAAGCTATTGAAGTTTCTGGAATGCTTTACTGTATTCTCAAAACTTTCCTGAATGCTTTTCAGTTTTCTAAGAAGTTTCCGAAATGCTTAACAGTATTGTAAAAAGTTTCCAAAATGCTTTACATTATTCTTCAAAAATTTTGGAATGCTTTACAGTATTCTAAGAAGTTTCCCGAATGCTTTACAGTATTCTAAGAAGTTTCCGGGTTGCTTTACAGTATTCTAAGAAGTTTCCCGAATGCTTTACAGAATTCTAAGAAGTTTCCTGAATGCTTTACAGTATTCTTAGAAGTTTCCGGAATGCTTAACAGTATTCTAAGAAGTTTCCTGAATGCTGTACAGTTGTCTAAAAAGTTATAGAATTTTTTAGAATACTTTACAGTATTCTAAGAAGTTTAGAAGGTTGCGGAATGCTTTACAGTATTGTAAGAAGTTGAAGAAATTTCCGGAATGTGTAACAGTATTCTAAGAAGTTTTGTGAATGCTTTACAGTATTCTAAGAAGTTTCCGGATTGCTTTACAGTATTCTAAGAAGTTTCCAGAAAGCTTTACAGTATTCTGAGATGTTTCTGGAATGCTTTACAGTATTCTATGAAGTTATAGAAGTTTCCGGAATGCTTAACAATTGTCTAATAAGTTTCCTGAATGGTTTACAATATTCTTAGACGATTTAGACGTTTTGGGAATGCTTGACAGTATTCTAAGAAGTTCTAGAATTTTCTGGAATGCTTTAACAGTATTCTCTAGAACTTATGGAAGTTTCTGGAATGCTTTACAGTATTCTCAGAAGGTCTAGAAGTTTCCGGAATGCTTTACAGCAATCTAAGAGGTTCCAGAAGGCTTTACAGTATTTTTAGAAGTTCTAGAAGTTTCCGGAATGCTTTACAGTATTCTAAGAAGTTTTAGAAATTTCGAAATTGCTTTACAGTATTCTAAGAAGTTCTAGAAGTTTCCAGAATGCTGTAAAGTATTCTAAGAAGTTCTAGAAGTTTCCAAAACGCTTTGAAGTATTCTAAGAAATTTTCTGAATGCTTTAAAATATTGTAAGAAATTTCCGGAATGCTTTACAGCATTCTAAGAGGTTTTTGGGATGCTTTGCAGTATTTCAAGAAGTTTCTGGAATGCTTTGACGTATTCTAAGAAATTTTAGGATTTTCCCGAATGCTTTCCGGTACTCTAAGAAGTTTGAGAAGTTTTCGGAATGTTAACAGTATTCTAAGAAGTTTCCGGAATGCCTTTCAGTATTCTTAGAAGTTTCCGGAATGCTTTACAGTTATCTAAGAAGTTCCCAAAAAAGTCCGGAATGCTTTCCAATAATCTAAGAAGTTTCCGGATTGCTTTACAGTATTGTAAAAAGTTCTAGATGTTTCCGGAATGCTTTACATTATTCTAAAAAGTTCTAAAAGTTTCCGGAATGCTTTACAGTATTCTAAGAAGTTTCCGAAATGCTTTAAAGTATGCTTAGAAGCTATCAAAGTTTCCGGAATGCTTTACAGTATTCTAAGAATTTTCCTGAATGCTTTACAGCAGTCTTAGAAGTTTCCACAATGTTTTGCAGTATTCTAAAAAGTTTCTGGAATGCTTTACATTATGTTTAGAAGTTTTTCGAATGCTTTACAGTTTTTTCAGAAGTTTCACGAATGTTTTACATAAT
>JAUZNI010542193.1:310-20965 GCA_034780235.1 Concholepas concholepas | reverse complement strand
ATTTCATGGCTGTAGGAAGGGATGACATTTTTTTTTTAAAACCGCTTGTACACAGGTGTCAAGTTCAGACACCATCCCTGAAGTCAAATGCAGGTACATTAATGGTGGGTACAAAAAACTGGTCACATACGCAAAGTCTCACCATTGGAGAACCTCAAAACTAGCCTAGGAAAAAAACAAAAAACAAACCCAAAATAAATATTAAAAAAATTTAATTTGTTCATTGAATCTCCAACAGTCCTACCCCCTCCCCCTCCCCCAGGCCCTCTCTCCCTCACTGTCTTAGTTTGCAGCTGTCAGAACAGTGAATAAGGGTGATGATGTTTTTGTCATGCATTGGAAGGGTTGTCACATAAACTGCGTTTGCTCCTTGAGCAGGTTTTATGGCCATTATCAGACCTGAATATAGACCCCCCGAAGTCGGAATGCAGCTACCTTTATGGTGAGCAAAAACAGTCGCATATGCAGAATCTCGCCATTGGTGAACTTCGGAGCTCTTGCCGAGGAACCAAAAAACCCATTAAAAAACCCCCAGAATATGAGGATAATCCTCCAAACTGTACTGTTGTTACGATAGTCATTATTTGCTGTATGATGATGCCATGTTGAAGACAGGTGTTGACTCTGTGTGCAATGATTTTTCAGCTGGTTTACGAACGTGGAGAAAGGCTGGGGGAACTGGACGATTCCACAATACGCATGATGAGCCAGGCAGAGACCTTTGCCCAGGGTGCTACTGCGCTCATGCTCAAGTACAAAGACAAAAAGTGGTACCAGCTCTAACTAACAGCTAGAGGACAGAGCAAGAGAAGAAGAAAACAAGGATAAAGAAAACAGAGGAGTCTGTTCTGATCCCTACAGAACCCACAAACTGAGCACAAATGAACCTCACTTGTATGGTTTATATGTCAGCCCTGTGGACCTTACCTGGTGTCGTAGTAGACAAAGGTAGGTAACTGGAGTAGAGTGTGTAAGGGCTGCTCATGCTCACCTGCTGTGTCTGTCTGCTGGAGCCCCTACAGTGAGGGCCTTGCAAAGATTGGGCGCTGACCTGATGAAATGCAAAATTTTGAGGGCAGAGTTTGGACGTGTGGCACTTTGGGCCGAAAAAAGGTGTAGAGCTTGTTGTAGCACGGAAAGCATTCGACAATGCACATTGCAAATCACTGGTAGTTGTACCAAATGAAAAGAGAGGAGAGAAGTGAGGTGTTTCATTTGTTTAGAGAAGTATAGTAATTAGCGTAGAGATCTTTGGCTTTGAAACACTTTTTTTTTCAGTCAAATAACTTCATGATCTATATCTTATATACCAACAGCCAGGTGTCGACCATTTCAGTAAAATGCTGCAGAGTGAGCAAGGTGGTGCATGGCTACAGAAGGATGGACTGAGTTATAGACTCCAGGTCAGAGCAGCTCTATGTCCTGGTACTGTCAAGAGGCGTGAATATCTTCAAACCAGTGTCTGTATTTTAGTCATTTCATTTTGATAAGGGTCTAAATGGGTTTTTTTCTTTTCTCAAAGCAAGGAATTCTCATAGTCGCTGTTTTCCTTGAAAAGAATTAAGTAAAAAATAAAAAGTGCAATATGTATTTTGATTTTGCAAAGAGTCCATTCTGTTGGTCTTTTCATTTTAGGGAAGCTGATCCAAATGTGTTACGAGTGTGTAGAAAAATAACCAAAAGTAGTGTAAGTTTGCTTTTAAACCCAATTAAAAGATGGAAATGATACCTACAAAAGCAAGAAAGTAACTTATATGGATGATTGTAAAAATATGAAACATCTTTAGAGCAATGAGGAAGAAATGATTGTGCAGTTTTTCATATCTGATATTTTCCCTATATTTTGTAAGACTGGTAAAAAGTGTTCTGCTACAGATTTTCCCCCTTCCACTATTAAAATTGAATAGAAACTTACAGTGGAAGTAACCATGAACATTTTCTCTATAGTCTTTGAACTTTTGTGATCAGATACTGTCAAACCTAAGCATTGATATTACTAAAAACATTTGATATGTTAGTGATAGTAAGTTTCTCTCGTATTGGAAATGCATGCTTGACTTTAAAGTCTAAGGAAGATCCAGAGGCTTTGTTGATGCTGTATTGCAGTTTTTAAACTTCCTTGAACTGTTCAAAAACTCTTTTTATAAAAAAACAAACGAAGCAGTTAAATTCAGACGTCAGAAATCCACTGGTAAAAACTAAATAAAAGAAAAAACTGGTTACTACCGAGGGACAGAAAAGCCCTTATACTGATCAGTACTGTTCATTTCCATGTTTTGGTCAGTAATCTGGGAAATGTACACAAAGGGTTTGAAGAGTTCCTAATAGATTTTTAAAAAAAATATTTGTAAGAAATGCAGCATTTCCTAATTGCAATGCTTGATTCTTCCGATTAGAGCGTTTTCAACACACAAAAAAAGAAAATAAGAGTCATCTGGCATAGATATAAGCGCTTTGATTTGTGTTTGCAAGATATAGCTCTATATAAATTCCATCTATTATTATTATTATTATTATTATTAGATATCAAAGAGACCAGAGAAAAAACTGGAAAGAATAAAGTTGTAGTTTGAAGTCTTTTAAACAAAAAGCTAGTGTAGAGGAGGGAATGTTGATGAGATAAGAACCAAAAAAAGAAAAAGAAGTGCCTAGGAAATCAGATTTTATTTCTATCTTCTTGTCTTTACCACAGACATTTAGCTAACAGACCTGATCTGACAGGATTGTAGGGATTACAAATGGAGCCACAGCCACTGACCTGGTTTGTTTCCATTTCTCTGCCTGTACTTGAATGAACAAACCTGTAACATACACACCTTGTGTTCTCCACTTCCCATCTCAGCCACCACCATGATCTGTATTTGGACAATGTGTCAAGAGAAGAGACTCGGCTAGGAAAGGGCAAAAGACTTTGTCTTGCTGGACGGTCGTTGGTAAATGCTCAGCAGCTTCTCTGTGGTGCTTTTTGGAGCAATGATAGAAGGGAGAAGAGGAGAACATTGACCCCCCCACTCACTCTGCAGAGACCTAAGTGCTGCCTGCTGACCTCTCCACATGAATGTGTTGTTCACACCCAGACGCTTCATTCCATAAAGACTGTGTGATACCAAGACTGCTCGAGGTGAATGCGCATGGGTTATGACTGGATGGCATTTCTGTGTTGTATCTGCCGTGGGAATGTTGCCTGTAACTCCGCGTGAACAAGGACGATTACCTGTTCGTGGACATTTCCTGTTTGCAGTCAGAGGAGACTGAACCTGCCAGACCTTTTTTTTTCTCTTCTTGCTGGAGTGGATGGCAACAGGAAGAGTTTGTTCAGGTATGGTGCCATTGTGGTAGAAATCACCAGTCTGACCTGATTCCAGCAAGTTTGTTGTTTCAAGCACCCAGTGACTTTGTTGATTTTCTGTGCAAGCCTGAGTGGAACCCCTCTGTTGACTTGTGACACCATAAACCTGGGAATAAGTGCAAGCAGAATTGTTCATGCATGTGACAGTTTTTACTTTGTAGTGATAATGTGTACAATGAAGAGACTAAGTGGCATCTGAAAGGTGACTGGGATGAAAAATAGTCTGTGATGATTGTTTGGTTTCTTTGGGTTTTCAATGTTCGTGGCTGACCTTTTTTCTTACTAGATTTTCCCTGTATACACATGTAGTTGTTGGTTTTTTTAATCCATGAAAATATTGCATATTGACTTGATATCTGTTCCCTTGAACCTTACTTCAAGGCACTTCAGCTTTGGAAGTTCAGATACTATTTGCTGTGAGAAATTGTAAAGATGAAATCATAACTTGAACCTCCCACTTCTGCTTTCCACACACACAAAACAGTGTTAACTCAAATTTATGATGTACAGTATGTCAGTAAAGGAAACAATGACAGGATGAAGGGCCAGGTCCTGAAGTTTTCATTGCTATCTGATGCATGGTTTCTGTTTGAGGTCCTTCTTTTTTCTGGGTGCAATAATGGACAATGGACAGAACTGATCGGCCTGAAGTGTGTGAAAATAGCAGTTTGTGGGACTGGTGCAAGTGTGGCCTGGTGCTGAAGGGGTTAAGCAGGTAACTACGGTCCAGCTGGAATGGACAGAGGGCTGCACAGAGTTTGTGTGTGTGTGTGTGTCTCTCTCTCTCTCTGTCTTCAGTCACTGTGTATATATGGAAAGACCAAAGAGAAGAGAAGGGACTTGTGAGAAGTGCTAAGCCTTAAAGGATCAAGGTTTCCTGTTGACTGAAAGCTCTTTTTATTTATCAGAAAAGTACTTTAATGCTGGCTTGTGGTTAGTCTCACTGGCTGTCAGCTACAGCACTAAGTTGATTCTGGTAAGTAAGGAGTACACCACAGTACAGGAAAATACTTCTTTTCATATATTAGCATAGGTAGAACCAAGTAATCATTCTTGTTTAATTTGTCTTACTCACAAAGTTAATATTATTATTCACGTGTGTATGCTGTGTATAGAGCTTTTGTTACAGTTTGTTTTAATGTGACTAATGACCAAGGGATATTAACTAGAAGAATCACACTGACAGGTACACGAGGTAGTTTGGTAGATGTATATTTTTAAAGCCTTTAATCTATTCACTGTTTGGAAATATGTGCATTGTCAAGACTGACTCTGATTCAGAAGATTTGATTTTAAAGGCAAAGTAATTCTCACCTGAGTCAGATCACCTTTTTTTCAGCTCTTCAATCTACATAGAAGGTTGAAATGTAGATAATGATGATAGTTCTTCACCATTGTCAACCATATCCTCATTGATCATCAAGCGTGTATAAAAAGGCGTCTCCTTTCTAAGGCCTTCCATATTCTGGTCTGGAAGTGACTTCAGTTAAGATATTATACCTTTTCCATGCCTGTGGTAAGTGTATGTCAGTGAAGCCCCACAAAAACTTTTAGTGCTGGTGGTGTTTCTCTTGGACTGAAAGACTTAGGCTGCTGTGATAAAAACAAAACAAACAAAAAATGTCTTTGACAGCAATGGATGCTCGACCAAGTTAAATAAGGCTGAATCATCTTTTGTTTTACACTCACTCATACACCCACACCCACACCCACACACACACACACACACACACAGAGTTTCAATTCACTTGCATATATATTATATACCTGTTCAGTGATTTTTATTTGTACAAACATAAAATGTTGAACAAATTCATTGACTAGAAAACTAGAAGTTGATACAGAATACAAGAGAATTTATTTAAACTATCACAAAAAGAGACAGCCTCAAGTAAGAGTGGAAGGTTGGCCCATTGATATCAAGACATTTAAATGGCATATTTGATACATCTTTTAATTTTGTTGATCACAGTTGACTGTAAAGATAATAATTTTAATGAAACTGTTACCTGCCGGTGTCAGGAATGAGAATAAAACTGTTACCTGCAGTGCCAGGAATGAAACTTGCCTGCAGGTGTCAGGAATAAAGCTGTTACTTGCAGGTGTCAGGAATAAAACTGTTACTTGCAGGTGTCATGAATAGAACCGTTGCATGCAGGAGTCATGAATAAAACTGTTACTTGCAGGTGTCCTGAATAGAACCGTTACTTGCAGGAGTCAGGAATAAGACTTACCTGCAGGTGCCAGGAATAAGACTGTTGCCCGCAGGTGTCAGGAATAAAACTGTTTGCTGCAGGTGTCAGGAATGAGAATTAGACTGCCTCCTGCAGATGTCAGAAATGAGAACAAAACTGTCAGACATGGAAGTTGTGGTCACATGGGTTTCATTCCTGTCTGGGAATGTGTCTCACAATGGATAAGAGCATTGCTCCAAAGATGGGAAAAATAAGAACCCTTACCCTGTGGCTTTTCAAGAGCTACTTGTTTCACACACAATGTTTGAAAGATCACTGTACTGGAATTGATCGACAGCTCATGACCAGAGTTTAGCGTAGGACCTGGACAGGTAACAGTTAGTGTCTGAAAAAATAAAGAAGGAAAAAAGAGAAAAAGTAACTCTTTTTTCTCAAAAGAAAAAGTGGTTTTTAAAAGCAACATTTTGTATGAGATAAAGTAAAATTTCCACACATCAAGTTTCATGATGTATTCCATCTTTTCTCTACCCCAGTGCAATACGTAATGTTAGATATTGCTGCATGTGATAGTGTGAAAAATGTGTTAAAACACATCGGATAATCATATAACCAAAGAAGTGGTAGACAGTGATTGTTGATCTTTCTGGGATAGTTTGCAGTCTGATATAGGCACACGTCCCTTGCCTGTTCACGTGATATTGAGAGCATTACCTTTGAACAGTATTGCTGAGAGCAGACAAAACCAGACCAAACAATCATACTGGCTTTAAAGTCGTGCAGCTTGTATATGTCAGCAGCAGCATACAGTTAAGTGTGGTGTGTGTATGCATGTGAAAATGCACAGCTGTTTAGTTTTGATGGAAGTCAATATAACATGCGTATGCAGTCGGAGTGGTTTCCTCACACTGATACTTGCTGTGTTCTGTATGAAATGTTTTGTCGGTGGTGATTTGCTGTCTGTCAACATTTGGTGTTTTCTTTTTACATTCATTTTGTGGATGTTAGGGGTGGAATTGAAAGAGGGGTAAATTTGGTTTAAAAATTGTCTTTCTGCAAACTGGTTTGAAATCCAAGATCAGATTCACATAAAGAGGCTGTTTTCTGCTTGGTTTAAAATACATCACAGATTTTGATGTTCTTTTTTTAGCTTACATCACCCTACATCACAGATGTTAGTTTTTTTCCTCATACTGAAATCCAGCATTGGTAAAAGTGATGAAGTTACACTGTACAGAGACTACTTGTTAATATGCTTGAGAGAGGTTGAGATAATGGCAGTTAATTGAAAAGAGATTACAGATTGTTTGGTAATAAATACTGCTGTCTAACTGTGAGAATTATTTTACCAGCTGTAAAGTTCTTTTCTTTGTTGCGGCTCTGCCAACTTTCAGGTTTCCCTGTAGTGAAGGATCTATGAAAGAGTGATCAGAACAGTGGGCATCAGGAAATTTCAATTGAAGTTCGGCTGTTGATCTGTATGAGCTGGCTTTCTGCAGTTTGTTACTGTGGCTGACCATCATGTTGGCCACATACAAAGGGTCTGTACATGTTGTTGCTAGTTGCTCCCTTTGTCTGTTTGAATTTCCACTGAAAACCTGCTTACGCAGATCAGTCCCTGAACTGTGATTTAACTCACTAAACTTCAGTCATCCGAACACTGGTCCATAGAGAACATAATGATCATCAGTACCACATCGGTGATCAAGAAGGGGAAATAGACCAGTGAGGAAATAGATAAGTCAACCAAACAAGCAATGATAGATGAAGACTAGATTTTCAGCATACCCTTTTCAATTCAGCATACCCTTTTCAAGAACTAAAATAGAATCATTGGATAAGTTTAAAAGCAAGACTCAAATTATTTTCAACCACCCTAATGTCAAAGGTATATCAAAAAGACTTGTAAAAACTTCCAGAAAGTTCAAAGCTAAAGTCTGCCATTAACCTTTAATACTATGAGATCTTTACTTATCTACCTGAAGAGTGAAACTGAAACAGCATAAAAAAAAAGTTGTACCAGGCAGTTTATTCAAACAGATTTGGGGCTATTTTCCTCAGCCAAGTCAGATTTTATTTTTACAGTCAGAAATAGGCAACAATGTCCTTTTGTTGGTAAAAAAATAGCAACATAGATTGATTTATCAACAGCCATATTGCTTATTTGTACTTTATTGTTTTCTGATTTCAGTAAGTGGCATTTTGTGTTATTCAATATTTTTTTTCTTTTACTAATTCTATCACGAGAGACAATGGATATAACTGAAATACTGTGGGCAGACCTTGTAATTAATACTAACACTCATCATGCATGACATATCTCACTCTTGACTTGAAGATTTATACTCTCAGAAGGTTCGGCATTTGAATTATGTAACAGGCTTTCATGCCACCAGTAGACTGATTTTGTTTGCCCTAGTTTGCATAATAATTCATTGTGATGTGTGGCTTATGGGGAACAAAAAAAAAATTCCCATCTTCAGAACATTGTCAAAGTCTGATTACTTTATCCTGCAGCAGCAGTTAGTTTTATCGTGGTCAGTGGCGAATGTGGGGGGCAGAATATCAAACTGTTTGAGTGGTGCTGGTAGCAATAACCACGTTAGGGGTTCTGGCTAGCTTGATTCTTGTTAAGTTTTTAGGATCAAATTGAGTTGTCAGGCAGCAATCTTTTTTTATGCGTAAATGGTCGTATTTGGTTTTGATGGATCGTATTTGGTTTTGATGGATTTGTTTTGCTGTTTGCTTTTTTCTTCTTTTTTTTTTTTTTTAAGTCTTGATATGGGTTAGGATTTTGGTTTTTATATATAAAAAAAATCTTTTCACAACATATTGCTTTGTTGTTGTTGTTACAGCTGGTTGTGATAAATTTTACTCCTTGGATTTTAAAAGGATTTGCACATTTATGTTTGAACAAGGAGAGACAGAAAATGTGTCGCAAGACTCAAGTCTGTTGATGCATATTGCTCCCTACCCTTCTTTAATTGAATCAAGCAGGGGCTTCTTGTTTCAATGGAAGGTTTTCTTTTTCAGATGCAAAGGAAAGCAAAACTAATTTCAGAAGAGTTGTTGCCTTCAGTGGGTTAACAAATAAACATAGATGTGTCACTTTTGTTTAGTTTTAATCATTTTTGTTCCAAAGCAAAGAAATGACATCAAGGAGAAAATTTCTCTGAATCGCAATCATCATGGAGATGCTGTCAAGGCGGCATGCAAATACCAGGCAAGCATTGTAAGTCATATCTGCTTGCCTTTTTAATCAGTTATCTCGGCGTACCAGATTTTTATTTTTTTTAAATTGTAGAGAATCTAAATTTAACAGCATTCCTTTTCATGGCCTTTTCTCTTTTTTTTTCTTTAAAAAAAAAAAAAGATTCCACACCTCTTGAATTCTTCATAGATATTGAGAAGAGAACCTGAAAGTAACATCAAGCAAAGGGGGGAGGAAAAAACCACTTTCTTTCAGGGTCTTGTGATCATTGTTAGCAGCTATCAGCCCTATTGTAGAGTCTTTGCTGTCAACAAGAATCAGAGAGTGAAACTTGAAAAAAAAAAAAAATCCCAAATAGGGTTTGGTTAGTAAGTGTTGTGTGGCTTCATTTTTAATATTTAGGTGCTTTAGAGGAGGAGGCTTTGCACAGAACCAACAGGAGACTATGTCCCTTTGGGATTTGTCATTCTTTGGGCTGTCAGTGTCACTACAGAGAATGCACACAAACACAGCCAAACTATTGAGACACAACTATCCGCAATACAATTTTCTTTTGTTTTAGCAAACGCACACATGGAAAAGTTAGTGTTAGAACCAAACAGCAAGAAGACAGGGAAAAAAAACACTTTTCTGTGTGTTCTTATTCTGTCCTGTAACACTATTCTATCATTCTATTTGAAAAGGGGTGATAAGATAGTTTTTGTCAATGGCTTTTGATTCTGTCTTTTAACCGTCATTGTGGAAAGCCTTAAAGGAGACTGAGGTACCTGTCATGATTATGTAGTTTTGAAGTTATGACAGAACTTGTAAACTAAACCCTGAAGTTTATGTAGAAACAAACCAATCTCGCAAACGAAGTCCACATGGGTGAGGTGATTCATTTTGCTTTCACTGTTACTTCAAACTGGCTGTGAAGAACCTGAGATAAGAGTTGATGCTGATGAAAATGATCTGAAGACTTTGTAGGAAAATTTGTTTTGTTTTCTTTTCAGTTTTCAAGTTTTCATCATTAACATTTTGTGTGTGTGTGTATGTGTGCGTGACTTACTCTGGCAGAGGCATGTAACCAATTACTTAATCATAATAGACGCTGATGTTATTCTCAATACTGAAAATATCTGAGTGTTAACTGTATTCTGAGCAGTTTCTTGTACAGATGATGTTTCAAGGGAGTGTAGTGGATCTTTGTGAGGTTTTTTTTCCAACATGTCTGATCAGAGTTCATAAAGATTTAAGTAGACGCAATTTTCCATAAATTAGTGTATCCCCTGCTCCCCCCTTTTTTTTGGTGATCTCTAGAATGGTGTTTTTGTGTTTATTTGATATTTATTGCTACAAGAGAAGCAGTCAAAATGGAGAATGTAGGTATGGTTTGATTATTTCGTTTTTGTAGTCTGTGATGACTGAATACAGATGTTGTGAGGTGATCTGCTGGTTACAGAGATTGGCATTGTGTTGGCAGTTTGGTTTTTCACAATATGCAGATTCATACTTCTCCATTCCAATCCATGAGTTTTTATTTGTTTGTACATAGACTATTTTTTAAGTCCCGAGTGACGTTTTACTATTTGATAGATTGTTATGGTACATTGTTTGTATGGCTCAAATCCACTTAGCAAAGAAGAAAAAAAAAAAGTAGGAATTGCGTTTGGGTCACTTTTGCCTTCTTTTTTCTTCTTCTGCTGTGCATCTTTCTGAAGTCATAATAAAATGGAAGAAATCCTGATACGTTGTTAGTAGCACCATCTCTTCCTCCCCAACAGCCCCCCGCCCCCCCAAAAAAAAAAAAAAAAAAGTATTCACAGCTTTTTGGGCTTTATTGTTTCATGTATATTATCGCTAGTGTTCTAAAGATCATGACAAGTTTTCAAACTAAAATCTGAACAGTACCATTCTGTTGAAATGAAAGAAAAGTAAAGGCACTTTAAATAATGCTGTCCATCAGATTTCTTCGTTTTAAAGCATTTCACTTCAAGTTTCATTTCTGAAATAATCCAATGTACATTGTGATATGTGTATCGTCATCAGGTGCTGTTGTGAAGCAGCCATGTAGAGTATTAGCAAGAGGGAGAATCAGCATGGTGTCAAGAGTTTTGTGCACTAAGCGGGGTTTAAAAAAAAAAAAAATTCACTCAGATCATTTTTTTGTTACCCTGTACATAAAAGTCATTCTCAAGTGTGTGGGAATATTTCTCGAATGTTGTTCATTCCACTTCCAGTGATTTTGAAAAATTACTGACCGTTCTGTGTACAGTGTACATAAATGTCTTCTTTAACCCAAATGCTCGTAATTTGCAAAGATGCGCAATGCTGTCCCTCTCCCATCTTAATTCCAATAAATCAGTCTTGTGCATCTTAACATACTTTTGCAGACTTGCTGTAAGTTTGAGATTGGAGTCAGGAGTTGTGGTTGGTGGACAAAAGGCTGGAGTGATGGGGAAAGGAAGAAGTGCTCTGTGAACTAAAGGACTTCTAGATGACTGTCCAGTGTGGTGGATGCTTGCAGTGGTGAACAGTTGGGTGTCCGGCTCAAATCGAAGGCTGTGTAAATATAAAGTTCTGATGTTGTCTTTACAGTTTATCTCTCTACTTCAGTCTGCTACAAGCCAATAGTGGGATTTGGAGATGACTTTGACGTAACTTCCACCCAAAGACTTTTCATGTCATCCATGATTATCACATACATTATGGGTGCATGCACTCTGCTACTACTCTACACTAGTCCTTTAATTGAGAGTGGACTGGTCTTGGGGGGAGCGATCTGCTACGGAAAGCAGAGGACTGGGGGGAGTGGAGGAAGCTGGTTGCAAAATCTTCATTGGTGCCCCCACGGTCCGCCAGACTACGGGATAGGTGAAGGTGAAGGTCGTGGTGGTGATCTTGAGACAGCCCCATGACCGAACACTCGGCTAGGAGCAATAAAAGCTGTATTTTATATTCCGTAATTTCAAGTCATTCAAGCGGTGATTTGGATATGGTTGTATATATTCATGCATATTTGTGTGAATGGGATAGGGAAAGAGGGGTGGTTTAGTAGAGCTGTAGTTAAATGCATACTGCAAGGTTATTAGTGTAGTCCCAAAATGAAGGCAATGGAGGAACAGTGAATTCTGTCAGTTATCTGCGCAGCGGTAAGTCATAGATAAATCAGTAGTGACCCTTATTGGGATAGTAAAGACTTGAAATCAGGCTGTGTTCAATTGAACAACAATTCAACTCCTGATATACATGTAGAAAATGGGAAATGTCAGGTGTGGCCTGTTTGAAAATTGATGTGAACTATATAAACATAATAATTGTATAATGATGAAATAACTTTGCATGTCCTCATGGTACTGACTGACCCTTACTGTGTTGTCACCTAATCCATCTGATTGTAATTATGGTTTTGTGATGACTTTGTACATTTAATTCCTGGCACTTGTTAAACTGCTGATCTCATGTGACACTTGATGTAAAGTAGTCATCTTGTAGAGTTGTGCATGAAGACCTCTCAGTTCTTATGGAGCTTGTGTTAGATGTTGTTTGATACCCAATGATGCGCTTTTCTACCTGGCCTCCGTGTGCCAGAGCAAGATAGACAGTGGGTGTTGGAGGAGATAGGAAACAGTAGTCTCTTTTTTGCATCTATAGCCTAAACAGCGTGTTTTCTTTTTAATTTTATACTTGGTCATCCTCACCTATGTTTCATTTGTAGTGCAAACATGCCATGGAAGATATGTCCGAAAATGTTTTGATACCAGATCCTCTTTCCGTTGAACTCCTTCCAGCGTGAGGGTTGTCTCATTGTTTGTATTTGCTCTGTTTACCGTAGTGGGTCTCTTAACAGTCATTTTGTTCTAGGACTGAACACTTTTTGTGACCTTTCAATATTGTGATACTGGAGTTTGTTTGTTGTTGACGTCCATGGCTGCCAATCGTCATCTTTTTCTTTCCCAATTGTGATGTGGAGAAAAAAAAAGAGATGAAGTGAATAGTTCAGCTGTCAGTTGACAGTTGATAAAACATTTAACATATATGATATGGCATGAGTAGCTGAAAATGTTGATGGAATTGGCAAATAGAGCCTCTTCAGTCATTTTAACTGACCACTGTATTTGTTACATGTATGTCTTATGTCATTCTGTTTTCACAAATATGTTTAAATTAGCATGTCTAGTTGTCTGTACTGAATCAAATGTAACAGAAATATTTGCAACTAATACAGTGATTGAGCATTAAATTGTTAGGCACAAGAAAAAAAATCTGGATACTGTACATGAATTATTTAAATGAATGTGAATAGTAGTGGGAATGTACCTCTCTCTCCTCATGAAATTATTGTACAACTGCTGTGGGGAACTGTCCTTAAAACCCAGTATATGATTTACTTAGCTCAGCATTCAAAGTCATTGGTTTCTGGGTTTGTTTTTTTTAATGTACTCATTGGAATGACATAATAGAGTGAATGTCTTTCAGAGCACACTGTCTGAGAGAAAGAGAGAGAGAAAGGTAAAAGTTTTAAACCTCCAGATTTGCTTTAGAGGTATTTCCATTTAGCTGGAACTGATCAGTAAATGCTGTTACCCTAAGTGAAGACATTTTGGGGGGGTTTGTTTCAGAGTTTTTACTGCACCTGTGCTATTAGGAGTGTCGTGTGAGAAACGTCATTACATAGCTCCCAACCTGTGCGGATTTTCCGTGATTCTTCCCTTGTTTAAAGCCCAGAATTAGAATATAAAAGATGGATTTATGATAAAAATTTAAAAAAGAGAAGACCTACCGGTTCATGCCGTATCCATATTTTTGAATCCACTTTGAAAATATCCTCAGATGTGCACTGTACAAATTTACTTCCACGGAAACAGTGTTCAGTGTTTTGCATGGAGCAGGCTGAATTGAGCAGTGTGTTATCAAAGTGTAGCAGATGGCTACACTTTTGACAGAACTTTTTTTTTAAATAGCCCTTTTATTGACAGGTCTTGCCACACAGATTAGTATACCCTGTGCGAAATGCGCAGATGCAAAGTTAGTTCATTGATTGATACCAGAATTGAAATGACATGGGGATCTGATCATCAGATAATTAAAACAAATAGATTAAACACATGAATATTTTGAAGCCATGACCCACAGCTGTGTATTACTCAGACCCCAATGCCATTGTGCATTTATTAAAACATGACCACAGCTGAAGCAGTTAACTTTTGAGATGCCCTAATCAGATGAAACATCTTTTATGTCCTGTCCACCATCAGTGCCACTCACTCCTTGATACACACCACTTCCCTTCGCCTTGCTTCTCTTACCACCCATTCTTGGATTGTTTATGATGATATTGAACCCATTTGACCAGGAGTGTAAAAGTGGAAGGATATTTAGCATGACTTGGCTGGCATGGCATGACGCATTGATTGCTCTGTAGTTCTGCCCTTGTAGCGGAGATGACAGTGAGTGACTTAGTCCATATTGTTGGCCATTACCCTGTCGGCCATACTGGTAGGTCAACCACCAAGTCACCTCCATTTCTGATGGCTCTGAGATACTGGCAATAACAGCAACTGCCCTGTTCTTCAGTGATGCTGTTGCCACATCTGCCTTTTCCCTTTTAAAAAACATGTGTTTTCTCTTGAAATTTCAGGATTTTGGGGTCTTCTTCTATCCATTGGTTGCACAGTTGGCAGTATTCAGTCCACTTGGCTGTGGTGTTGCCATTTTTTTCTGTGAGGTATTTCCTGTCTTTTATCCTGGATGGAACTGACTCCTTACTGTTTCTGTCTGGTGAGGTTTTTACAGCCTGGAATGCCTTTCAATAGTATTTTTTCCTCAAGCTCGTTTGATTTCTTTATATTGTTTTAACATCTCCACAATTCTTTGATAGAGGTAGAAGCGGGCTGGCAGCTGTGGTGTAAAGCTGGTGTGTCAATGAAGAGGGGAGATGCTACAGACTGTAGGCTGCCCAGTAGTATGACTGCAAGTTGTGCTCTGTTGACATTTATTTGTCTTTTGTGTATTCAAAATGGTGTTCAGTTTGTGTACTTGAATCAGGCAATGGAGTGGGTGTCTGAGAAATGGAAAAATCTTTCAGCTTCAGGGGGCACAGCCTCCCCCCAAGCCCCCATTATCTTAGGAGAGGGATTCAACCCCCTCTTAACCCCCCTCCCCTCTCAGTGGACAAACTTTTGCTTGCCTAAGGTTGGTAGCTATGTAATTAAAAAGAATGCATGCTGATGCGTACTCGTTTGTGAACCTACGCATTTGAAAGAACAAAAGAGAGAGAGAGAGAAGGAATGAATGTTTATATGTTTTAACTTGGGAACAGTCATCGTCTATTTAATTGAGGAATTAACAAAAAAGGAGAGGAAAAAAATGATCCAAGAGATGCATTTGAGGTGACTTTTTTAAAAATCCAACTAGTGAACCAGTAGCTCAGCTGTTTCACTGACAGGTGGGTACTACTGTGTGTGGCTGTGTCAGCATGATTCAACGTTGTGTATGCTTGTACACCAGCTAAGCTGGGCTCTTTCTAGTCAGTTGTAGGCCAGACATAGACATCTCTGTTGCATGCTCTTGCACTCTTTTTTGCTAATGCAGTTGAGATGATAGCAGTGAAAAGGGATTGTTTCCTGAGACTGCCATATGGATGAGAAAAGATTCTTCTTGCAATTAGCCTGTCTTCAGTCTTTTGGAATAAATTTCATGGCTTTATGCTTATATTCATTAAAACAGACCTTACAATTAGTTTTTTGTTTTTTTTCCTTTTGTTTTTTTAGTCATAAAATGGGCAATGCACATTTATGCTGTGTGATGTCTAGAAGTAATGATGCCAGACTGAATATATAATTTTTATATAATTATATGTGTGTGTATGTGTGTGTGTCTGTTAGAGGGGAAAACAAAAATTATCGAAAAATGTTTTGAAATGCCTGAAAACTATCTGTTCCAGAATAGTGTGATGTACCGTTAATCCTGTTATTCCATACTCTGGCTTTGGCTTTGCTGCATGCCCAGCATGGTGAAAAGCTGTTCCTTGTCTGAGTGTCTCACAGTCTTCAGTAGTTTGGGGCATCGTTTCTATGTAGTTGCAGGTTTCTTAAGCCACATGTTTTCTCACACTCATTACAAATCACGGGGAATCTAGTTGTTGACACAAAGAGCAAGTCTGCACACATTTCTGCTGTTTACACAGTTTTTTTAACACTTTGTTAGCGTCAGACATAATAATAACAATAATTTTGCCCCATGTTTAACATACATGTTCATGAAAATTACCTTGTGTGTGTGTGTGTGTTGGGATTTCATACTTCTTGGGTACAGAAATTTTGATTATACATTCCACCTTATAGATCACTGAGATTCTGTAGAATACTGATAAATATAAGCCACAGGAAATTTTAATGCCACTCTAGTTTTCCCAGTTGGTTTACTCAAATACATGCATAGTTTATGTGTTGTTCTATTGGTATGAATTAATGAGTAGATGCCAAATTATATTGAGATGCAATGTACCATCACCTTCATGTTAGAGTGTTGTTGAAAGTTTTAGTCATTCCAGCTGCATTTACCCTTCTACTTTTTTTTTTTTTTTTTAAAGAAATGTATAAAGATTATTCTTATTTCCTCTGTACCTCTGTCAAGTTTAATGTTTTGTGCAATAAACAGTTCGGAGGTTGGTCTGCAAGTATGTTTTGTGGAGACATGAATTTGTTGTGATTGTGTCCTTCTTTTCTCTATGATCACTTACTTGGTAGGGTGGGTAATGCCTGGTCTTCTCCTTGGCTTATAACTTTGCAGGAGGTCTGCCTGTTGGTCTCAGCCAACACATTCAGACTTCAGAGCAGCTCTTGTTTGTGTGTGTGTGTGTAAAGGTTACGTGCTGGGTATGGGGGTGTTTCTGTAACCCACCAAACGCGGACATGAATTACGAGATCTTTAACATCAGGGTTCCCACAGATATAACAATCAGAAAGAAATTCAAGTACTGTGCTTGTAAATTTCAAGGATCTTGAATAATCAAATATTGATATGTTTAACATCATCATCATTATCATAACCACAAATCACATAACTAGTAGAAGAAGACCCCCAAAAGTTGTTTTTTATGTAATTATAAAAAAAAAAAATAGTGTTATGTTTCACCAATAGTTTGGTGCTGAGCCTAGACTTCTCTTACAGCTGGGGGAAGGAGGGTGAGACAGAGACAGAGAGAGAGAGAGAGAGAGCTGAAATGCCAGCTATGTAGCTGGCAGTCAAAAAGAAGCCTACAAAATTAATACAGCTGTCTGTTTATACAGGGTTTGTAAGAACTTTTGGAAGAGAATCTAAAAGACTTTCAAGGACATCACTCTTTTCAGGGACTTTCTTTGACAATTAATTTATGCAGGAACAAAGTGCAAAAAGTTCAAAGGTGAAAATGATACATATTATACAACCATTTCTGTAATAAAATCTATGTTTTTGCTGCAGTTTCCAAGGATTTTTGTTTGTTCCTCGGCTAGAGCTTTGAGGTTCACCAATGGTGAGATTTTGCTTATGCGACTGTTTTTGCCCACCATGAAGGTAGCTGCTTTCC
This sequence comes from Concholepas concholepas, assembly GCA_034780235.1. NCBI lineage: Eukaryota > Metazoa > Mollusca > Gastropoda > Neogastropoda > Muricidae > Concholepas > Concholepas concholepas. Next base: position 3,662 of record JAUZNI010542193.1, on the reverse strand, counting down.
GACTTTTGGGGATGTGTGCTGGGTATGTTTGTGTTTCCATAACTCACTGAATGCTGATAATGAATTGCGGGATCTTTAACGTGGACATTTGATCATCTGTATGTGTATATACCCAAAGAGAATTAAGGCACTGGCAGGTCTGCACTTGAAGTTGACCTGGGAGATCATAAAAATGCCCACACTTGATTCACCAGATACCACCGAGATTCGAACCCATGACTTAATGGACCCATGGAATTGAAGTCAGTCTTAACAACGCCGCTCTAACGTCAGTCTCCATGGAATGAGTCCAAGAAAAATATAGGACCCAATGTATGCAATCATCAACATAAGATACTAGAAACTAAGTGATCACTTCTCCTGTCCATTCATCACATTTTGGTTTGTCAAGGTCTAAACAAGTTGAAAGCTCTGTGTATGTACTACTACTACTTTAGCAGGACACTGTTCCCAACATATGTGCTGACTGGCTGTTAAAACATTACAAAATCATCACCACTGGGTAACAGATGAACAAAAATAACAAGATGGGCTAAAGAGACAGATTTTTACACTACACTAAGGAAGCAATGGCATGTGAGAACTGTGTGTGTGTGTGTGTGATTTTCCCTCTTGTGTGTGTGGGAGGGTGGGTACGTGTGTGTGTGTGTGTGTGTGTGTGATTTTCCCTGTCGGTGTGTGTGTGTGTGTGTGTGTGATTTTCCCTGTCTGTGTGTGTGTGTGTTACTTATTTCCCCTGTCGATTGTGTGTGTGTATGATTTTCCCTGTCAGTGTGTGTGTGTGCAGATCTACATTATCTCAAAGTTGTGTGTGAGGGGTGGGCGGCCGAACATGTTTGGGGAGTAGTTACAGACAGCTCTTTATTTATTTATTTTATTCTTTATTTTGAGGATAAATAATGGAATAAGCACTTGTGTGCTTTTTTACATCCAGTCCTCGTGTATATGCGGTTTTGTAAATTTTGTCATTCGTTCCCACCAGCACACAATGGCCTACTCTTCCAAAAGGTGGAACAGGTTTTAACATGTGTGCAAGATGTTCTGCTTGTGTTTACACATAGGACCTCGGTTTATAGTCTCATCTGGAGGACTTGTTCAGGGAGGGAGCTTGCCTTTCCCCAAGTGACATCAGCCAAATCTGCGATGATACATTGTGACCAAGTGTGTGATGTGTGGACAGTGCAGTGTGTGATGTGGACAGTGCAGTTTGTGATGTGGTGTGTTATGTGGACAGTGTGATGTGGACAGCGCAGTTTGTGATGTGGTGTGTTATGTGGACAGTGTGATGTGGACAGTGGTGTGTTATGTGGACAGTGTGGTGTGTTATGTGGACAGTGCAGTTTGTGATGTGGTGTGTTATGTGGACAGTGTGGTGTGGTGTGTGGACAGTGGTGTGTGATGTGGACAATGCAGCGTGTGATGTGGACAGTGTGGTGTGTTATGTGGGCAGTGCAGTTTGTGATGTGGTGGGTGATGTGGTCAGTGTGGTGTGTGCTGTGGACTGTGGTGTGTTATGTGGACAGTGTGGTGTGTTATGTGGACAGTGCAGTGTGTGGTGTGTGATGTGGACAGTGCGGTGTGTGATGTGGACAGGGCAGTGTGTGATGTGGACAGGGCAGTGTGTGATGTGGACAGTGTGATGTGGACAGTGTGATGTGGACAGTGCAGTGCGTGATGTGGACAGTGCAGTGTGTGATGTGGACAGTGCAGTGTGTGATGTGGTCAGTGCAGTGTATGCTGTGACTGTTTCAGGGCTGACCAGACCCAGACAGGCCACATACTGGGCCCAGCAGCCCAGAGAGGCCAGCAGGTGTTGCCTGAGAGACAGCTCTCCCCTGCCGAGTCAGCAGTGCTACGGTTCCTCACCCACGCCACGCTCTACTTGTCAGCTGCCAACTTCACACATGTGAGTTCACTGATCCAGTACAGTACCAAGCTGGTGTGTACCTTTGTCCACAGATGTTATATCAGTGTCCGGTATTTGGTCATATTTTGAAATACTGTACTCCTCGAAGTCGGAATACCATTAAAAAGAAAATACATGTACCTACTTGCCCCAAATGTTCTCAAGGCAACCTCAGGCCAGCAGAACAGCAGGCCAGAGGCAAGCTCAGTTACAGAAGGGTTAATGGAGAGCAAATGGTCACATGCGCAAAATTTCACTATTGGTGAACTGCTGTACTGGCAGTACAGCTGAGGAGTGAAAAAAGATTGTGAAGTTTTTTCATTTCTTGGCTAGAGCTCCTAGGTTCACCAATGGTGAGATTTTGCATGTGCGACCATTCTTACCCTCCATTAAAGTAGACACATTCTGACTTCATGGGTTATATCAAAACATGACACCAATGTGCATGCGTTTTTGTTTTAGGTTTGTTTTTGCTGTCATCCATTCCTGCAGGCATGAAATGGTCTATTCATCTGGAAGGTGGAACGGTGTTTTAACATGTGTGTAAGATGTTCTGCATGCATTTGTACATGGGATCTTGGGTTATAGTCTTATCTAAAGGACTTTCAGGGGAGTGGGTACTGATGTTAACTCCAGGGGGGAAAATCTCCCTAGAATGGGCGCTTGGTGGTGGCTTGAACCTGGGTCATCAGATCACAAGCTGAATGCTGTAACCACTGTGCTATCCCGCCCCCCCAAACCATAGATAAATGAAAAACAAAAACTGTACATGATCACGTTTAGAAGTCCCTACAGATAGACAGCCAGCATTCCCCTGTTTCCTGCCAGGTTTTGTCTTCACCTAGTTGCCATCAGCAGGGCTGCCTACCCCTATGGCTTTTCCATAATTTTTATGGAAATTGAGGTTAAACTAAGGAGCTAAGATCGCAAGTTGAAAATTACCATTTTCGTCTCATCAAAAGTACAGTTTTTCTGTTTGCTGCGCTGCTTTCGTCCTCTATGAGATTTTTCAATTTGGGCACAGCTGTGCTGTGATTGGCCATTCTTTGTTCTGTGTACATGCGCGTCTACACAGTGTTTTCAAAATGGCAGTCAGTGAAACAGTTACACTTAAGAACAGGAAAACAGTGGGGCTAGTAGCTAAATCTGGATGTGGTCAGCATTCAAATAATCCAGTGTGTGTGTGTGTGGATAGGGCTTGAATCCACATGCCTCTAGAAATAGGTCTACATCATTGAGGCAAGTTATTGACATCAACACTATTTGATATTCAAAATGATTGAGTTGTTAGTGGTTACCTGCACTTGTTTCCTCCACTACTGTTTCCTCAATGATACTATTTGATATTCATGATGTGCTAACTGGCAATTTTTCTGTCTTGTGTCTGTGTTAGCGAGACCGGGTTGCTGCTCTGGTACAGCCAGCGGTGAGGGAAGAGGAGTTGTG
>JAUZNI010541082.1:0-14979 GCA_034780235.1 Concholepas concholepas | reverse complement strand
CACACACACACACACACACACACACACACACACACACACACACACACACCAACACACACACACACACACACACACACCAACACACACACACACACACACACACACACACACACACACACACAACTAGCCATAACAACCACACACGTAGACCTACCTACACATATTGTACGCACGCTTGCACGTGTACTCGCCAACCACACACATGTGCGTATCCCCCTCCCCCCAACTCCATCCCCCCACACACTCGGGCACTACAAAATAATGTTGCCACATCCGTGTAAACCTTACAAGCGGCATACAGTCGGGGGACTGGTTGAATGGGAGGAAGCTTACATTTAAGAGTTTTGTCCCCTTTTACATATAAAAAATATCAGATTGATATTTCTTTGCTATAGTAGATGCATTATTACAGATTTAAAATAATATAGAACTATTTAATCATTGGTATTTTATATTGATTTAGATAGCATTTAAGATTATCTTAACCATGAAGAACAAACATTTATTACATTTTTTTAAATTGATAATGAACAAGGCATGTTATTGTTTACAAAATAAGTGTAAGCCTATATATAATTTTTACTCTAGTGTACAGGTCACAGAAACTCCGTGATTTACAGGAGTGCTATTAAGACTTGACTATTTTTGTACTCGCTACGGCAATATGTTCTAATCTAACAAAAGATCGGTCAACACACCACTCCATCTAACCATAAATGAGCAAACTTTACGTGAGATGAAGACATTGACATAAGTAAGCCTACGAGATGTTGCTTATACATGGAATTTATAATGATAGGCCTAACACTATATCTTGTAAAAATTTGTTCTCATTACAAGAGGCATAACTAGAAACTATGCACATGCAGAAGATCAAATATGCACGTGGAAGATCACGTAGTTCCCGTCAGCGTTTGGTGGATTATCATTATTATTGCAATACAAAAGCATCAAAACAAACAAAAACTCAGCAGCCATTTACACAATAGGCATGTTCATGTCTTTTGAGAGAAATGCATGCTTACTTCAACAGAGTGGGGGCAGTCCACATGAAAATGTACAATTTTACCGTTCATGACTTCAAAGTAATGATTAATCCATTTAATACTTTTAATGAATGATCTAGGAACACACACACACAGACAAGGAGAGAGAGAGGTACAGGCACCTTGTTGCATGTGGCTGCCTATAACCCATAGCGACAAATCAATTGTATTTCACAAGGTTTTACATGCACGTGGTATTGCCCCTATGGCGGCAATACCAAACTGAACATGACCTCTGACAGCAGCTAAGAGTAATTGTGTCCCTGTGGGACACATGACGCTCGAAGGCAATGTTCAGAAGGATGATTGTTCCATGTTTTGAGAGTAGACCTTGGATCTAACATAATACATCAGCTAAGTTTACGCAGTCTTATGCTGGGACTCAACTTAATCCTGGTAATTTCTTCTTCTTCTTCGTTCCTCGGCTAGAGCTCCGAGGTTCACCAATGGTGAGATTTTGCGTATGCGACCGTTTTTCTCCCACCATTTAGGTAGCCACATTCCGACTTCGGGGATATCCTGGTAATTTCACAACAACTCCAGTTCTGTGAACGTGTGGCACGTGCTGGGTGGTTTATAATGCCTCCCCGGCAGCTCTGTGACCTTCTGGGAGACAAAGAAAGCTCTGAGCATTTGGCAGAGGGTTGGGCACAGGGGCTTAACTGCTGACACGCCAGTCACCGTTATTGCAATTGACGGAATCTCCTTGGGGCATGTGCATTCTGTTCGGGTGCCAATTCAGCGATGGATAACCGACAGTTTGGGAGCCTGAATTATGACGAGAAACTTAATTAAGCACGTCTGGAGAAATGGAGCTCGTGGTTTATGCTCTTAATTAGTAGGCCCGTTTTATTCATTGACATTTATGGGGCATGTGTATTGTGTATCTTGTCTCTTCCCGTCTTAGAGAAGTGATCTTGTGGAAGCCTGCTGCTCTCTGATCTCAAGGGATAACTGGTGTGAAGAAGTGGGAGAGAAAGTTGAGATGCATTGATAGTAGACGTTGTGCCAGTGCACATTTATAGTCAGTCGCTAGGACAGAGCGATGCTTTGTATGTGCAAAGTCTGTTACTTACTTGTCCATATAGTGCACGTGTTGTTGAGACTATTGAGTCTGTTGAAATAGTTTAACGTTAAAAGATTGTTCAGAGATAACTTCTTCTTCAAAATCTTTGGCGCTTTATGATTTTACTAGTTTTAGCACGTGTCAACCGTTTTGAGGTAGTTTACATCCTAGCAACAACAAAAAATACCTTTAACATTTCATAAACTTTGAAAAAAAAGTGAAAAGTCTAAATCCAAATATTGAAACATGCTGTTATAAGTTGAGACGCATCCATTATGTTCACCTCATCCAAAGTGTGCTGGCAGTTTCCACTTGTTCATAACTTATCCCTGTGTATAGCTCATGCTCTCTGTGTATTTTCCTGTGTGCATGTGCCGGTCTGCCAGTTTGTCAGCCTGCTCCATGTGCCATGCAAAACACTGACTTAAAAAAATATTTCCTCAAAACATGAAGGAAAAATCTGTCATTAAAATGTGTAGAAATCATAGTTGTAAGGTCAGCGCTTTTTTATTGACAGAGTTTCATTCGTTGGCTGCAGACAAGCTTTTTCATGCCCTTTCCTTAGGAATAGCTATGCAACAGAGAATCTGTGTGCGTGCGTGCGTGCGTGCGTGCGTGCGTGCGCGCGCGCGTGAGATAGAGAGAGAGAGAGAGAGAGAGAATAATCTTTTTGTTTTTATAAAACAGAATTTTATTCTCTTCGGTTTTCTTTTTTTTTTAGAGAGAGAGAGAGAGTGTGTGTGTGTGTGTCTGTCTGTCTGTCTGTCTGTCTGTCTGTGTGTGTCTGTGTGCCTGTGTGTGCGTGGAGAATCTTTTTGTTGTTATAAAACAAAACATTGTTCTCTTCAGTTTTCTTTCTGTGACCAGGCAGTAACCAAATCATATCAGGAAAACATAACTATGAAACTATATTATGCTGTGGATATTTGCTTTATGTTTTTGTTTGGGGGGGTTTTAAGCTGACACACTTAAACTTTGGAGTTTGTGTGGGGTTTTTTCTTTTTTCTTTTTTTCTTCCATATTGGGCATGCTTTGTTGTGTAGCTGTGATTTTTGCTTGTTTGGTTTAATTTGTTTTGACACTTTGGAAAGTTTTGCCTTTGTTTAAGGAGAGGGTTTTTTTTTTCAAATCTTACACTTTGTTAAGTTCTGCTTCTTCTTATTTCACTTTTGGTTTTTTTTACTATGTTTGTGCAACTTTGAAATAAACTGCAGGGTGTACGACAGCTTGAAATCTTGAATATATTGACGAGGAGAGAGAAAAAATCCAGATGGGTAAATGCATAAGCGAGTAAGAAAGCAGAGGAGGGACAGAGGGGAAGATCAAAACTCAGAGACACGGAGAGAGGACTGGCGAGAGGAGGGACAGAGGGGAAGATCAAAACTCAGAGACACGGAGAGAGGACTGGCGAGAGAAGACAGACAGACGGACAGAAGATGAACAGTTAAAAGAGAAAGCAAACAGGTAGAACAGAGAAAAGAGGAACAGATAAAAGAAAGTCATTATCACGGCAAAGGTGGGAGTGAGAGAGGGAGAGAGAGAAACCGAGAAAGACGCAAGAAGAAGTGCAAAGAAAGAGAATTGATACAGAAAGAGAGAGGAGGAGAGAGAGACGGAGACAGAGAGAGCGCGCGCAGAAAAGAAACAAATGACATCAAGGTATCCTAAACATACCTAAGGAAACTCCTTCGAACGCTCAGACAGCAACTATTGTTGTCTGTCATATGAGCAAAAGTGCGTTGCACTGCCGTTAAGCGCCTGACAAGTCAGGCCTAGCGCATCAGACTTCAGCGTGGGAAAGAATTGTTATAGTTTAAGTCTTTCTGAATAAAAGGCAGGAGAATGGACCAAGAAGGCAGAAAATAGACAAGAAGGTGACAGGGAAAAAAGGAACCAGGCAGAAATAAAGAGAGAGACAGAAAAGAGGGAATTCCTAGCGCAGAATTTCCAGAAAGTGGGGATGCTATTTACACTGACAGACCCCCGGCATCCCCATGGGGGACTTACGGAAACAAGGAGGAGGGTGACTCGAGAGCAAAGATAAAAATCCACCCTCGTAAAGAAACTGACGAGAAAGTTTTAATGTATGAGGGCTGCCACAAGTTTGTCCAGTGCATGTTTGATGTGGCCACCGCGAGACACGTAATTCATGAGAACTGGTGCCTTCAGCTTTCTAGATAGTGCCAGTATATGAACGAATATGAACAAGTATGTCTTTCGGTCCATATTTGTCCTTTTCTCCGTTTCTTTTCAATTTTGTTGATATGTTTTCCAATTTTGTTGATATTTTCCTTTTTAGAGAATGAACGGGGTTTTTTGCTCTTCTTTTTCTGGGGTTTTGATTGTTTAATTTCTTCTTTGAACGTCACTTATTGTTTATATAAACAGATGTTATTTTGCTGTTGTTTCTTCTCTTTTTAATTTCTTTTAAGGCCTTGATTACTGAGCCTTTTGGAAACAGAAGTGTCGGCACATGAAAGCAACGACAATAAATGGTCTATTGTTACATATGGGTTGCAATCTTTTTTGGTATTAACAATGATATTGTTTTTCTCCCTTTCCTTTTGTTGGCTTATCCTTCAAGCTCATTTTACCCACATGAATTGAAAACAAGTTACATTACCCTATAGCTTCAGGCATCTTTCCTGTATGTAGCTGGAGGTTTTGTTTATTCTGCCTCATAAACAACCAAACTCTTGTCTTGAAAAACAAAGTCCAAATAAGCTGTGTACCAGAACAGAGCTCTGCATTTGAATACATCTGCGTAACAACTGAAAAACATTTAATTTTTTTTCTATATGTTGCAGCATATATTACATTTAAATTACTATTCTAAGAAAGACACAAATACACACTATACATATCTAAAATACAATTACATTATCATCTATGAGAAGCAAAAGCCTACAATAAGACAGTCCACACACGAAGAAGCAACATCAAGGCATCCATGCACTAACCTTGAAGTGGCGCCGCAGCAGAAAGAGGGAGGCCAGACAGCCGTCAGAGGCGAGCATCACCACCTGCAGGCCGGCTGTGGAGAACAGCTGACACCAGCCAGACACTGTCCTGTACCCCCAACACCCTGCAGCCTCCTCCCGGGCGTCGTCCTCAGCCCCTGACCCGGCCTTGACCCCCTCCATGGCCAGGGCGATGGGGAAGTGGTGGGTCACCTCCCTCACCAGCAGGAAGCCCCCCTCCCCCATCACCTGGGCGGCTTTGGTCAGCGCCTGACCGGGGCTGGCTTCAAGGTGAAGGAGGTTGTCCATCACCACCACCTGGAACTGCCCCAGCTCCCCCGAGCTGTCCCGGGGCAGGTCCCACTCTCTGCCCCTCACCCTCAGCCGATCCCAGTCCTTGTCCTCCGGCATCGCTGGGGAGGACGCCGCCGTGACCTTGACGGTCAGTTTGGGCTGGTCAGCCAGCTGCTGGGCGATGTGGCGGTAGAGGGTGCTGCCCGCTGCCTGCAGCTGACACACCGTCAGGGTCAAGGTCAGGCTGTTCTCCAAGGTCAGGCTGTTCTCCAGAACAACGTGCAGCAGAGGGCGCAGACACTGGGGGTCCAGCAGGGAGGTCAGCAGGAGGTCAGAGGTCAGGTCTGGTGGGTTGGAGGAGGACAGCAGTGGGAACGTTATGTATTCTGCCTTGGTGAGGAGATCCTGTAGCCCCTGAGGATGGTACCATTTGTTGTCATTGGTTAGCAATGTATCAATGGTTTTCAAGGTGGGTCAAAAACAAATCACAAAATATTATTATTCGTTTTAAAATGCACGTAGAATGAGGGCTTTTATAGCTCAATCACCTGTAAAGATCATACCCAGGCAATTTGATCTGCATAATACCCAAAGCCTTTATGAAAAGAAGAAAATATCAACATACATAATCAAATTATTTTTCTTGGTAAAGAACACTATTATGCAAATCATGCCACGCTATGTCTATAAAAATCTTCATAATCCATGTTTAAAGGATGTTCTTAAACGTTTGAAATAAATGGGCAAGAAAACCCCAAATCATTATATATAAAAAGGGTAGGATCACACTTTGCCTTGAATGCAACAAAAATGAACTGAATACAAATGTTTCATCTTATTTATAAGTATGCAGCTTGATCAAAATTTTCTTCAAGAAAATACATTGAAAAAAAACCATAATATCATTATCTCCACATCCATTTTCAGTTTGAAGGTCAAGTATATACATGCATGCAAAGAAATATCAATCGTTGTTGCAAATGTATACTTACCCCTGTTGAAAATATGAAAATGCACCGGAAACAGACATTATTCTTTTCTGAGACAAACACGCTATTTCATTGCAATCATAAGCTATTTCATTGCAATCATAAGCTATTTCATTGCAATCATAAGCTATTTCATTGCAATCATACAAGTTTCAGAGTCAATCCACAAACAAATAACCTCAGGTGTGCTCACGTTCCCGCCCACGCAATCTCACCGTGATGAGGGCGTACTGTTCAGGCTGAGCGCTGTACATGTCCAGTCTCTGTGAACACACCTCCCTCTCCTCCCCCACTCCCTGCAGCAGTGACAGCACCCTCTCCTCATCCTCTGTCCCCTCCACCATCCTCTTCACCACCCTCACAGCAACAGCGGCAACATCGTCAGTGTACTGCTGCAGTTGTGGCGACAGTGGGGTCAGCCGCTGGTAGGGGACGAAGGAGAATCTCTCCAGCACAGGCGGAGCCTGCAGACTGCGGTGCGGGGCCACCGTGGTGTGGAGACCTCGCAGAACAACGCCCCCGGCTGTCACCAGGTTCTGCCAGGGATTTACCGTCACTGGGATGGCTGAAAATATCATCAGGAGATAAATTGTTAAGAGTTAGTCTCTTAAACAAGCTTATCAGCACTTGCAAGAAAATTCTTGCTAAAAGGGAAAGAAAAGAAATGAATAACAAAAATTTCAAGTGAAAGATAATCTAACTATATAACCATAAGAAAATTACATCAGTGGAAAATCGTGGTTATTCCCAGCATGCACCTATGTGCTCCATCATTAACTCTTTCAGGCCTGTGACTAAAAGGCATGCAACTGTGTGCTCCATCATTAACTCTTTCAGGCCTGTGACTAAAAGGCATGCAGCTGTGTGCTCCATCATGAACCCGTTCAGTTCTGGATAGCTTAAAAGACTGCATCATGAAATAGATAGCTGGTAAAAATTACCACGGTGTTTCTCTGGGGAAAAAGGCTTCACAAAATCCAATGAATACACAACTTTTCAATGTTCCCAGTTCATGATATATGCCTAGCCCTTTGACAGGAATTGATAACAGGTTTAAAAAAAAACCCACCATTGCCCAAAGGACCAAGAAGGTATTTTTTGCTCAAGTCGAAACACTTCAAGGTTTTAAATGTGATCAATGACCAACAAACTGTGATAAACAAAACTGCAATGTGACCTTAATGGGGAGACTTTTGATTTTTTATATATTATGTTTCTCCTAACTATTTCAGCTAAAAACACACCAAGGGTATCTTTGTTAAATGTGTATACGGGAGAAAGCTTTCACAAGCAAACTCATACTCTCACATTTTTCCATCTTGCAGATCAAGATATCCAAATGCTGACATACCTTGCTTGTCCTCAAAGGCCTGGACAAAGGTGTGGTGGGTGAGGGGGTTGATGGTCAGCTGGGTCAGGCGTGTGGGCAGTCGCAGCATGTTGCCCCCGTGACCCAGCACCTGGATCTGCAGCATCAGGTCAATGAACACCACCCAGCGTCCACTCCACTCCAACAGGCCTTCTGATCCTGGAAAATGATACACGTACCCACATTAGGTACTGCATATAAGCAAGGAAAAAAAGAAGGAAGAAAGGAAGAAGGAAAAAAGGAAAGACAGAAGGAAGGTCAATAAGCACCAACCACCACCCACTCCACTCCAACAGGCTTTCAGATCCTGGAAATGATAAAGTAAGATAGAGAGGAAACAAGAATGGAAGCAAGGATGGAAGGAAGGTCAATGAACACTACCCATGGCACACTCAACTCTAACAGGTCTAGATGGGCATTGCACCAAATTTTCGATTGTAGTGGAAAATTTAAACCTGGTAGAGTCTGTCCTCTTTAAGAAGCCAAGTCTGGATTAACTCAGTTTCTAAGATAAATGCAAAACAATCAAGCCAGTTAGTAAAAAAAAAAATCCTGCTGTAGTTGTGTTTTTTTTAATGTAATACCTGACATGGAAGCGCTGAGGATGCCCTGGAAAGTGGGTCCATAGTCGTAACCTCTCAGCCGCAGTTCCTTGTAGATGTCAGCACGGCTCAGCTCATAGACCTGCTCTTCTTTTTCCCCAGACGAGGAGGAGCCATGCACACCGGGAGTGAAGGGGTTAGAGGCCGCAGAGATTTTCCCACTGGCCACCAGACCCCCGCTCTCTGTGATCTCAAAGTCTCCAGTCACGTCCATCACACTGCAGTGAAATGTGGCTGACCCTGAAACAGTGGGGTTTTGTACAGAATACTCTCCCGTGAGGATGCCAGGGGCCTGTTGTTCCTTCCACGCTGAACATTGGTTTTTCATCTTGGCATTGGCAGCATTTTATGGGCGAGTTATGGTTTGTATCATATTCCAGCTCAGTTTATATTGTAATCCTCCACATTCCAAGAAGGTGTGGAAGGAATTTTTCTTGAAAATTCTTAAAATCTACGCAGAAAAATGTATACCTTGTCATGACAAAACATCGCACAGATAAAATGTGGACGCTCTTAAATCTGGGAATCTTGACACCACAACGTAAATAACTTTTGAATAGAGAGTAGTGTACAGATAAACGTGAGTGCTGTGAAATCTTGACATCGTAAATGAATAACTTGTGACAACAAAAATATTGCATAGATGAACGTAAATGCTTTGGAATCTTGCAATCTCAACACCATTATGCATAACTTGTGAAAACAGAATCTTGCACACATAAAGATGACTGCACCATTACCCTGTGTACACACTAACTGACCTGTGTGAGGCATGATGGTGGCGCGGTGGATGGAGACGTTGTCAAAGAGGACCGGCAGCTGGTCATAGACAGTGCCTTTCTGACGGGCCAGGGTCTGCCAGGCCAGAACCAGGTACCCCGCTGCCGGGAACAGCACTCGCCCATCAATCATGTGACCTGTGTAAAAATAGATACAAGAATCAAACAGATACACTTGAACGGGAGAGTCTTAAGGATATGCAGGAGACACCCCCCTTCCCACCATCTGATGAAAAACATTTCAGAGCTACGTCCTCATCTTTTGCAGAGCCATGGCCAATTGTATGAATGACTCTGCGCTGATAGGTCTGAATGAAGATATCGGGTGGCAGCACAGTTATAAATACCCACCCAGGAAAACCAAGATTGTGTCCAGACTAATGACTCTCTAAAGAAGAAGAAGAAGAAGAAGTAGTTGCATTGATATATCGCTGAAAAATAATGGAAAATGCTCCCTGAATCTTCAATCTTAACTTTAAAAACAGAATGTCCATCAAGCGTGATGCAGACCCCAAAACGAGTTAATATTTTATGAATACACTATATTTTTTGTGCCTGTTGGAGTCCATTAAGACCAATAAGTTTGGAGTTAAAAGAAAAGACTGCGTAAAAAAAAGAAGAAAAAAAAGAAATAAGTGCATTGGACAAGACTACCTAAGGTACATTTTCAGGTGTAGAACTCATTATACATACCAGTAGATCTTGATTTCAAACAAAAGAAATTTCAATGTTAAAAAGTAACTTCGATAATTGTAAAGTTACATCAATGTTCTTTTTTTTTGTTAAAGACTTGTCTGTTGCTTTATATTTCTTTCGTCAAAATAGCCGGAAAAGTAATAACAACATAAGCCACACTCTACCTACAAGGCAATGATCTTTGGTTCATGAATGCATATTCTAACGTTCTAAGAAATCTCTAGAGTGATCTGCACGGCTCAGTGCACAGCTAGCCTATACCTTGCAGGTAATGGTCCTCAGAGTCCGTAGCAATGCTGATGTCAAACTTGGCGTCATTCAAGCTGCCAGAGCCGGAGGTGACGAAGTCCTGGGCTGTGGGCACGGCCCAGGTCTGGCTGTGGTCCCAGGCCAGCAGTGGGGAGATCATGGGGGTCCCTCGCGGCACAGGGAAGGTCACAGGGCTCACCAGCTTCATGGGGTTCAGGCTCAGTCCGTTCACGTAGAGTCTGGCAGAAGGAGAAAACAATGAAGACTTTTATGAACATTTGTACAGCTGTATAGATGTAACGTCAACATCTACTTCATGATTTGACCAAGAGGTGTAACACCCCTAAAAGGCAGGGAAATGATTCCGTAACATTGGTTCATCAGATATAAAAATGTGCAATGAAAGCACCTGGCATTCACAAATCTACGTCACGAATTTGGAATACATGTGCAGTGCTCCACCAGCTCAACTGTGCAAATAAAGAGTGTAAGAGCACTGCGTGGTTCATTTTCTTTCTCCAAACACCCTCGTTTTTCAGGTGAGCATGCACATGCCTATGAATGCAGGAAGCCTTTTTGTGGGTGTCCATCCTCTTGAACAGCAGGACATTATTCATACTATGTGTATACATTTGTGTGCTGCATGATTCATACGTCCTGCTATCTGTGCAGACTAAACACCTTTTTTTGGCTCACCAGGAAGAAACTTTCTTGAAGGTTGGCACTTGTGTGCTATCAATTACCATACAAACAAAGTTAATGTAGACACTACATCAAAACTAGAAAGAATTACAACATAGTTGGGACTGAAATAGATAGAATTACAACATAGTTGGGACTGAAATAGATAGAATTACAACATAGTTGGGACTGAAATAGACAGAATGACAACAGAGTTGGGACTGAATACATAAAAAGGAACACAAAACAAACAAATGATCATTTCCTATAGCTGAAATCCTACCACCAAACCTACCCTAAACAGGACACTCTCCCCACCCCCCAAAAACCAACCCCAACTTACTTTCCGAGGGCCGAGAGGAAGAAGGGCACATTGTCCACGTTCCTCTTCATGAGGCCCACACACACGGCCTGGTCCACGCTCCTCTTGAGGATGGCCTGCAGCAGGCAGTGCGGGGCGATCTCGATGATCAGAGCCTTGCTGGGCACGTGCTGTAGAGCCTCCTGGCACAGCACGGGAGACACCATGTTGTTCACGTGGTAGTCAGGGCTTGCTCGCTCAGCCAGCTCACTGTTCCACTTGTCCTCGGGCACTGAAGTGCTGATCCAGCGGGAGGAGCGGGGGCGAGGCTTGGGGAGAATCTGCAAAGAGGAGTTTCAGGTTATGGTATGATCACCTTTTCTCCCCTCCTTGAAACATTGTTAATTTGAAACGTAGTGTGTGACTAGCACCTGTGATGGTTATTATAAATGAAGCATACGACATTTTTAAAAGAGACAAAAAGATTTCTTTGGAAAGTTTTTACAAAAATATTTTACATTCACACAAGCATTAAAGCATCAAACAAACAAATATGTCTGTTATAATGATGCAAAAAGCTCATCTAAAATTTTTCATAATCAGACTGGAAAAAAGATGTACAATTATATACCAATCTTGGAAATAGAACAGTTATTATGGGAAATCATGAAAGTTCATCACAGCACACCTGAAATGAGCGCTACATATAAGGTCTTAACTTCGTTTCACAAGGTGAGAAATAAGACATTTTAAGAACATTTTCTTCAGATACCAAGCTGCTACCTTTAAAGAAAATATAATGTCATTATCCCAAAAAAACAACTAAATCCTCTTGCTGAATCAGATCTCAAAAGCTATCAAAATTAGATAATGAACGGTAAAATACTAAAAACATTTCACGGTCTTGTTATATACACCCTTTTCACAGCATACCTCTTCCAGTTTCTTCTTGAATGCAGGCGCCACAACCTGCATGGCGTTGGAATGGAAAGCGATGCCTCCAGTGTTGACGGTGCGCACAAACACCTTCTGTTCCTGCAGCTTCTCCACAAAGGAATGGACGGCGTCTTTGGATCCAGAGATGGTCACGGTCTCCTTGGCGTTGTGACAGGCTGGGGTCACGCCTGGGGGGCACTGGGCTTTGGCCTCCTCCCAGGTCAGACCTGGGGATAGTGTCATGATTATCATTGAGAGAAATTCTTGAGCACAATCTTTGGGTCATTCTTACCCGCTATCTGCTCTAGTACTTAGTCTTTCACATCTCTTTTGGATTTAGTTTCCTTCCTGCTTCTTTCAGTGATGGTGTTGATTTTTCTGTTCTCAGTTTTTATTCTGTTTTTGGCTGTCTCTTCCTAAAATGGATCTATAGGTGTAGCAGCAAGCAGATTCTAAAGTGAAACTTTTCAGAACCAACACTGAGAGCAGACAGAGTGGATATGCGCTTCACACTGCTGGTGGTTGGGGTTTTTTTTAGGCGGAGCTGTTTGCTTCTTTTTTTTTATTGATAATCTCGCTAGTAGAGTCAGTTAATCCTCTACTTGAATTCTTCAGTGTCGTGTTGTTCCAAAAACGAAATGGATTATTTTAAAACTTTCATCAAATTTGGTGTATTTAGCTCACATATCAGCCATCCAATGACTACAAATTACATTAACTGTACAAAATCACAGAGGTCAGAATTAAAAGTAAACAAACCCAAAACTACTAAACCTTAGCTTTCAAAATGAAAAACTTGGCACAGGACTGATCAAAATAACCAACAAAAGTACACTACAACTCACCGACAGCGGCCATGGCGCCTTCAGGCAGGTTACAGTCCTTGACACAGCGTCCTCTCCAGTAGGCGATCAGAATGGTTTCCTCCAGGCTGGTGCAGCCGTCAGCATAGCCAGCGGCGATCTCCCCTGTGGAGTGACCCAGAATGCCGTCAGGGCGGACGTTCAGCAGAGTCAGGATGTCGATCAGAGCTACCTGTCAATAGTTAACACAAATATATTTTTCAGTGACTATTTCTTTTGCACAAAATATATGGAAAAAAAGAGTCAATATTTACAATATTTTCTGTTCTAGAACAAAATTCTGTGAGTCAAAATAATATTTTGTGAGATCTAAGGTATTTTTTCCTCTTTCTATATATATCTACTTACACACTCTTGCAATTAAATCATACCAACCATCTTGAAGATGATAACTGGCTATCTTAATGACTGGACAACTGGTAAAATTGTTACCCTATGCAAAAACATTGATAGTGAGATTAGGTTTTCTAGATAAACAATGATGAAGAATATGTCATTTTAACCAACTTGCAACAACCAGGTTAAAAACATTTCTCTTCAGAGCCAAAATTTGTGCAGATTCCTTTCTACTTCCAGTTCTTTAGATGAGATTTAAAACCGAAATCCCAGGCAGGAATGCCAGCGTATAAAACCCCATTTCATCTGACAGAAGAGTAGACAATAACGCTTTGGTAAAAAAAAAAAAGAAAAAAAAAAAGAAATAAAACAAAAACAAATGTATGTTAGTGGTGTCTGTAAACATCACCCCAAAGACAGAAAATGGCTTCTTTAATGACGGGATTACTTAAAAAGTGGTGGCATACACAAACACCTCATAAATGGCTTCTTTAATGACGGGATTACTTAAAAAGTGGTGGCATACACAAACACCTCATAAATGGTGAAGCTCAAGAGTTGTAGCCAAGACAGAGAGAAAACCCCAGTGATCTCCACCCACCTGACAGGCCACAATGCCAGTGAAGGAGTTGATGGGATCGTCAAAGGTGTTGTCCTCAGCGGTCATCAGCATGTCGTAGAGGTTGAAGTTGACCGTTTTCAGGGCAGCGTCACACTTCATGACGGACTGTTTGAACACGGGCAGCTGCATCATGCTTCTGCTCATGCCTACCCACTGGGCCCCCATGCCAGAACACATGAACCACACCGGCCGCTGCTCTTCACATTTCTGCAACCAACAGGATTCTCTTTCAAAACCTTGAAACATCCACTGCAAGATTTAGTTTTAAAGTATCATCTTCGTGCTCCTACCCTCCGAAAATTACAAAGTTTTAAGCAAACACCTGTATCAGTGCATTTTCATTGAAAATATAAAAAATAAAAGATTCATTCTATTTTTGATGAGCAAATTCTTAAGATCAGCAATACAAAATATGCTAAAAACAACCATAACTCCCTAGGCCCTGTAAGATAGTCGATGTGATACGTTAAAACATTCACAAATCCGACTTCGATACTTAGTAGTATTGAACTGAAAGACTTTAAAAAAAATTTAAACAGAACTTCATCAAAAACCTGCTTTCTTAAAGAAAAAAAACTGAATCACATTTTGAAAGCTGCAAAAGCCATACACTTCCATATAGGGGAACAGGTCAACCATCATATAGTCATCATCTATAAACATTTCCCACAGCGCATCAAAGTCCCTCCTACAGGCCCCCACCTCAACAACATCAGAGCGTGTCTGAGGATCGGCGTTGAGGAGGGTGAAGCCCCGGTAGGGGTGGGAGGAGGGGGGCATGTTGGCGCTCTCTTGCAGCAGGGCCTGCAGATCCACGTTCTGCCCATGGGCCTGTGCAGCATCCAGCACACGCTGCACGCCCTCCTCCGTACGTCCGCAGTACGTCAGCAAGCGGAGGCTGTTAGCATCAGGGTGAGGACACTCCCGCTCTTTGGGGTTGGATCTGCACATGTCAAGCAGTGCTCAGTTTAGCTGGTGCAGTTCAAGTCTCTTTATTAGCTCGTAATCTGTCATGCAGCGATAGAGTATGGCAATTACAGCAACAACAACAACAACAGCAAAGCACACCAGGAAATGCAGAAGAGGAAGGAGGAGGAGGAGGAGGAGGAGGAGGAAGAAGAAGAAGAAGAAGAAGAAGAAGAAGAAGAAGAAGAAGAAGAAAAAGAAGAAGAAGAAGAAGAACAACAACA
>JAUZNI010539973.1:0-14996 GCA_034780235.1 Concholepas concholepas | reverse complement strand
TTCCGAAAGCTTCTAGAGCTTCTTAGAAAACTGTAAGGTATTCCAGAAACTTTTAAGTCTTCTAAGAATACTGTAAAGCATTCCGGAAAGTTCTAGAACTTCTTATAGTACTGTAAAGCACTCCGGAAAATTCTTAAAATACTGTTAAGCATTCAGGAAAGTTTTTAGAATACTGTAAAGCATTCAGAAAACTTCGTAGAATACTGTAAAGCATTCCGGAAACTTTCAGATCTTCTTACAAAACTGTAAAGCATTCCGAAATCTTCTAGAACTTCTAAGAATACTGGAAAACATTCTGGAAACTTCTTAGAATACTGTAAAGCATTCTGGAGATTTCTAGAACTTCGTAGAATAATGTCAGATATTCCAGAAACTTCTAAAACTTGATAGAATACTGTAAATCATTCCAGAAACTCTTTAGAATACTGTAATGCTTTTTCGGAAAAATCTTAGAGTACTGATAAGCATTCCGGAAACATCTGATAATACTTTAAAGCATTCAGGAAACTTCTTAGAATACTGTAAAGCATTACAGAAACTTCTAGAGCTTCTAAGAATACTGTGAAGCATTCCAGAAACATCTAGAGCTTCTTACAATACTATGAAGAATTCCAGAAACTTCTAAGAAAACTATTAAACATTCCAGAAACTTCTTAGAAACCTGTAAAGCATTTCAAAAGATCTTAGAATACTGTAAAGCATTCACGAAACTTCTTAAAATACTGTAAAGCATTCCGGACACTTATTAAAATACTGTAAAGCATTCTGGAAACTTCTAGATCTTCTTAGAATACTGTAAAGTATTCCTCAAACTTCTAAATCTTCTTAGAACACTGTAAAGCAGTCCAGAAACTTCTAGAACCTCTTAAAATATTCTAAAGCATTCCAGAAACTTCTTAGAATACTGTAAAGCATTCCGGAAACTTCTTAGAATACTGTATTGCATTCTGAAGACTTCTAGATCTTCTTAGAATACTATAAAGGATTCCAGAAATTTTTTACAATACTGTAAAGCATTCTGGAAACTTCTTAGATAACTGTAAAGCATTCTGGAATCTTCTTAGGATACTGTAAAGTATTCAGCAAAATTTTTAGAATACTGAAAAGCATTTCGGAAACTTCTAGAAGTTTTAAAAATACTGTTAAGCATACTGAAAACTTCTAAAAGTTCTTAGAATACTGTAAAGCATTCTGGAAACTTCTAGAAGTACTGAGAATACTGTAAAGCATTCCAAAAACTTCCAGAACTTCTTAGAATACTGTTAAGCATTCTTGACACTTCTTAGAATACTGTAAAGCATTTGGGAACCTTCTTAGAATACTTTAAAGCATTCCGAAACTTCTTAGAATACTGTAAACCATTCTGGTAACTTCTTAGAACATTGTAAAGCTTTTTGGAAACTTTAAAAACTTTTATAATACTGGAAAGCATTCCGGAAACTTCCTTAATTACTGTAAAGCATTCCGAAAATTCTTAGAGTACTGTAAAGCATTCCGGAAACTTCTTAAGTACGGTAAAGCAGTCCAGAAACTTTTTAGAATACTGTAAAGCATTCAGGAAACTTCTAGATCCTCCTAAAATACTGTAAAGCATTCCGGAAACTTCTAAAACTTCTTAGAATACTGTAAAGCATTTCTGAAACTTCTAGAACTTCTTAGAATCTTCTGAAGTTTCCAGAAACTTCTAAGAATATAGGAAAGCATTCCAGAAACTTCTCGAACTTCTTACAATACTGTAAAGTATTCTAGAAACTTCTTAGAATACTGTTAAGCATTCTGGAAATTTCCTAGAATACTGTAAAGCATTCTGAAAACTTCCAAGAATACTGTAAAGCATTTTAACAATTCCTGTACCTTCTTAGAAAACAGTAAAGCATTCCGGAAACGTTTTAGAATACTGTAAAGCATTCAGGAAACTTCTAAGAAAAATGTAAGGCATTCCAGAATATTCTTAGAAAACTGTAAAGCATTCAGGAAACTTCTTAGAATACTGTAAAGCTAGCAGGAAACTTCATAGAATACTGTAAATCATTCTGGAATATTTTAGAACTTCTTAAAATACTGTTAAGCATTCCCAAAACTTCTAGAACTTCTCAGAGTATTGTAAAGCATTCCGGAAACTTTTCAGAATACTGTTAAGCATTCCGGAAACTTCTAAAAATACTTAGAATACAGTAAAGCATTCCGAAATCTTGTTAGAATACTGTAAAGCAGTCTAGAAACTTGTAGATTTTCTTAGAATACTTTAAAGTATTCCAGAAACTTTTTAGAATACTGTAAATTATCCCTAAACTTCTTACATTACTTTAAAGCATTCCGGAAACTTCTTAGAATACTGTAAAGCATTTAGGTAACTTCAAGAACTTGTTACAAAAATGTAAAGCATTCACCAAATTTTTTTAGAATACTGTAACGCATTCCAAAAACTTCTTAGAATACTGTAAAGCAATCTGGAAACTTCTAGAACTTCTTAGAATACTGTAAAGCATTCCGGTAACTTCGTAGAATACTGTAAAGCAATCAGGAAACTTTTAAAACTTTTTAGAATACTGTAATGCATTCTGGAAACTTCTTATAATACTGCAAAGCATTCCGGTAACTTCTTAGAATACTGTAAACCGTTCCGGAAACTGTTAGAACTTTTTAAAATTCTGTAAAGCATTCCGGAAAATTCTTAGATTACTTAAACGCATTTTGGAAACTTCTAAGAATACTGTAAAACATTCCAGAAACTTCTTAGATCACTGTAAAGCATTCCGGAAACTTCTTAGAATCCTCCAAAGCATTCTAGAAAGTTCTAGAAATTCTTAGAATACTGTAAAGCCTCCTGGAAACTTTTTAAAATGCTGTAAGGCATTCCGGAAACTTCTTAGAATACTGTAAAGCATTGTGGAGACTTCTATACCTTTCTTGAATACTTTAAATCATTCCGGCAACTTCCAGAACTTTTTAGAATACTGTAAAGCATTCCGAAAACTTCTTAGACTACTAATAAATATTTCGGAAACTTCTAGGACTTTTTAGAATACTGTACAGCATTCCTAAAACTTCTAGAACTTCTTAGAATGCTGTAACGTTTTCGGTAAACTTCTTGAAATACTGTAAAGATTTGAAAAACTTCTGAGATTACTGTCAATCATCCCAGAAACTTCTTAGAACACTGTAAAGCATTCTGGCATATTCTAGAACTTCTTAGAATACTCTAAACAAAATCAAAAATCTTCTAGATCTTCTTACAATACTGTAAAGCATTGGGGCAACTTCTAAGTATACTATAAAGCATTTTGGAAACTTCTAGAGCTTCTTAGATAAGAGTAAAGCAGTACGAAAACTTCTTAGAATACTGTAAAGCATTCCATAAACTTCTACAACTTGTAAAAATACTGTAAAGCAATCCGGAAACTTCTAAGAATACCACAAAGCATTCAGGAAACTTCTTAGAATACTGTAAAGCAACCCGAAAACTTCAAGAACTTCTTAGATTACTCCAAAGCATTTAGGAAACCTCTTAGAATACTGTAAAGCAATCCAGAAACTTGTACAACTTCTTAAAATACTGTAAAGCATTCTGGAAACTTCTAGAACTTCTTTAACTACTGTAAAGCATTCTGGAAACTTTTAGATTTTCTTAGAATACTCTCAAGGAATCCGGAAACTTCCAGAACTTCTTAAAAAACTGTAAAGCGTTCCAAAAACTTATTAGAATAGTGAAAAGCCTTCCAGACATTTCTAGAACTTCTTAGATTACTATTAAGCACTCAGAAACCTTCTTAGAATACTGTAAAGCATTCCAGAAACTTTGGAGAATACTGTAAAGAAATTCAGAAACTTCTTATAATACTGTAAAGCGTTCAGGAAACTTCTAGAACTTCTCAAAATACTGTAAAGCATTCCGGAAACTTCTTTGAATATTGTAAAGGATTCAGGAAACTTCTTAGAATACTGTAAAGCATTCCAGAAATTTCTAGAAGTTCTTAGAATACTGTAAAGCATTTCAGAAACTTTTAGAACTTTTTAAATTACTGTTAAGCATTCTCAAAACTTCTAGAACTTCTTGGTATACTGTAAAGCATTCAGGAAACTTCTAAAACTTTTTAAATACTGTAAAGCATTCTGGAAAATTTTTAGAGTTCTGTATAGCATTCCGGAAATTTCTAGAACAAGAACTTCTTACAATACTGTAAAGGATTTCGAAAACTTCAAGAACTTTTTAGAATACTGTGAAGCATTTCGGAAATTTCTACAACTTCTTAGAATACTGTATAGCATTCCAAAAACTTTTATAATGTTCTTAGAATACTGTCAGGCATTCGGGAAACTTCTTAGAATACTGTAAAGCATTTCAGAAACTTCTAGATTTTCTCAGAACAATGTAAAGCATTCCGTAAGCTTCTTAGAATACTGTAAAGCATTCCGAAAACTTCTTAGACAACTGTAAAGCATTCCAGAATCTTCTTACAATACTGTAAGCATTCAGAAAACTTCTTAGAATACTGTAAAAAAAATTTGAGAAACTCTAGAACTTCTTTAAAGACTAAAAAAGCATTCGGGAAACTTCTAGAAATTCTTGGAATACTGTAAAGTCTTCTCGAAACTTCTTAGAATACTTTTAAGCATTCTGAAAACTTCTTAGAATACGGTAAAGCATTCCAGAAACTCTTTAAATACTGTTAAGGAATCTGGAAACTTCGAAAACGTTTTAGAATACTGTAATGCATTCCGGAAACTACTTATAATACTGTAAAGCAATCTGGAAATTTATTAGAATACTGTAAAGTATTCCGCAAATTTCTATAACTTCTTAGAATACTGTAAATCATTTCATAAACTTCTAAAACTTCTTATAACGCTGTGAAACATTCCGGAAACTTCTAAGAACACTTTCAATTATTCCGGAAAGTTTTAGAACTTCTTATAATACTAGAAAAAATTCCAGAAACTTCAAGAACTTGTTATAATACTGTAAAACATTCCGGAAACTTCTTAGAATACTGTAAAGCATTCCGGAAAAGTAATAGAATACTGTTAAGTATTCCAGAAACTTTTCAGAATACTGTAAAGCATTCAGGAAACTTGTTAGGGTATTGAACAGCATTTCAGAAACTTCTAGAGCTTCTTAGAAAACTGTAAAGCATTCCAGTAACTTCTAAAGCTTCTACGAATACTGCAAAGCATACCGAAAACTTCTAGAACTTCTTAAAAGACTGTAAAGCATTGCGGAAACTACCAAAACTTCTTTTAATACTGTAAACCATTCCGAAAACATCGTAGAATACTGTAAAGCATTCTGGAAACTATTAAGAATACTGTAAAGCGTTCCGGAAACTTCTTAGATTACTGTAAAGCATTCCAGAACTTTCTTAGAAAACTGTAAAGCATTCCGGAAACTTCTAGAACTTTTTAGATAACTATTAAGCATTTTGGAAACTTCTAGAACTTCTTAGAATAATGTAAAGCAATTCGGAAACTTCTAGAATTTCTTGGAATACTGTAAGGCATTCTGGAAACTTCTAGAAGTTCTAAGAATACTGTAAAGCATTCCAGAAACTTCTTAAGATACTGTACATCATTCCAGAAACTTCGAGAACTAGAACTTCTTAGAATACCGTAAAGCATTCTGGAAAAATTTAGATCTTCTTACAATACTGTTAAGCATTCCCAAAACGTCTAAAACTTCTAAGAATACTGTAAAGCAATCGAGAAACTTCTTGAAATACTGCAAAACATTCCGGAAACTTCTAGAACTTCATAGAATACTGTAAAGCGTTCCAGAAACTTCTTAAAATACTTTAAACCATTCAGAAAACTTTTTACAATACTATAAAGCATTCCAGAATCTTCTCAGAATAGTGTAAAGCATTACGAAAACTTATCAGAATACTGTAAAGCATTCCGGAAATTTCTTAGAATACTGTAAAGCATTCTAGAAACTTCTTATAATACTGTTAAGAATTCCGGAAACTTTTACATTTTCTTAGAATACTGTAAAGCATTCCGGAAACTTCTTAGAATACTCTAAAGCATTCCGCAAACTTCTTAGAATAGTGTTAAGCACTACGGAAACTTCTTAGACTACCCTAACGCATTCCGGAAACTTCTTAGAATACTGTAAATCATTCCACAAAATTTTTAAACTTCTTAAAATTCTGTGTAACATTCTAAGAACTTCTAAAAATACTGTAAAGCATTCTGGAAACTTCTTAGAATACTGTAAAGCATTCCGGAAACTTCTAGAACTTCTTAAAAAACTACAAAGCATTCTAAAAACTTCTAGAACTTCTTAGAATACTGTAAAGCATTCCGGAAACTTCTTAGAATACTCTAAAGCATTCCGGAAACTTCTTAGAATACTCTAAAGCATTCAGGAAACTTATTAGATAAAGCATTCAGGAAACTTCAAGACTTTCTTAAAATACTGTAAAGTATTCCAGAAACTTCTAGAACTTTTTAGAATACTGTAAAGCATTCCAAAACTTCTAGAACTTTTTAGAATACTGTAAAGCATTCCTGAAACTTCTAGAACTTCCAAGAATACTGTAAGGCATTTTGGAAACTTCTAGAACTTCTAAGAATACTGTAAAGCATTCAGGAAACTTCTAAGAATACTGTAAACCTAGAACTTCTTAGAATACTGTAAAGTATTTTTAAAAAACCCTCCTAAGAATACTGTAAAGCATTCCGAAAACTTCTAGAACTTCTAAGATCACTGTAATATATTCCGAAAATGTTTCAATTAACTGTAAAGCCTTCCGGAAACTTCTAGAACATCTTAGAATACTAGAAAGCATTCCAAAATCATCTAGAACTTCTTAGAATACTGAAAAGCACTCCTGAAACTTCTAGAACTTCTTAGAATACTGTAAAGCAATCCTTTAACTTCTTAGAAAACTCTAACTCATTCAGGAAACTTCTTAAAATACTGTAATGCATTCCAGAAACTTGTTAGAATACTGTAAAGTATTCAGGAAACTTCTTAGATTTCTGTAAAGCATTCCAGAAACATCTAAAGAATACTGTAAAGCATCCCGGAAACTTCTTAGAATACTGTAAAGCATTCCGGAAACTTCTTAGAATACTGTAAACCATTCAGGAAACTTCTTAGAATACTGTAAAGCATTACAGAAACTGCTAGACCTTCTAAGTTCACTGTAAAGCATTCAGGAAACTTCGTAGAATACTGTCAAGCATTCCGGAAACTTCTAGAACTTCTTAGAATACTGTAAAGCATTCCAGAAACTTCTAAAACTTGTTAGAAAACTGTGAAGAATTCCAAAAATTCTTTAAAATACTGTGAAAGCATTCCAGACACTTCTACAACTTCTAAAAGCACTGATATAATTCATGAAACTTCTAGAACTTTTAAGAATACTGTGAAGCATTCAGGAGACTTCTTAGAATACTGTAAAGCATTCCAGAAACTTCGAAGAATACTGTAAAGCATTACGGAATCTTCATAGAAGACTGTAAAGCATTTAAGAAAATTCTTAGAATACTGTAAAGTATTCCGGAAACTTCTAGAACTACTTAGAAAACTGTAAAGCATTCCGGAAACTTCTAGAACTTCTTAGAATAGTGTAAACCAGACCAGCAACTTTTCAAACTTCTTATAAAACTGTAAAGCATTCTGGAAACTTCTACAACTTCTAAGAATACTGTAAAGCATCCCGGATACTTCTTAGAATACTGTAAAGTATTCCGGAAACTTCTAGAACTAGAAATTCTTAGAATACTGTAAAGGATTCTGGAAACATCCAGAACTTCTTAGAAAACTGTCACGCATTCCCGAAAATTTTAGAACTTCTCAGAATACTGTAAAGTATTTTTAAAAAAACTTCTAAAACTACTTAGAATACTGTAAAGAATTCGGGAAACTTTTTAGAATACTGTAAAGCATTCCGGAAACTACTAGAACTTCTTAGAATACTGTAAAGCATTCCGTAAACTTCTTAGAAGACTGTAAAGTATTCTGGAAACTTCTACGAATACTGTAAAACATTCCGAAATCTTCTTAGATAACTGTAAGGCATTCAGAAAACTTCTTAGAATACTGTAGAGCGTTCCGGAAACTTTTAGAATTTCTGACAATACTGTAAAGCATTCCGGAAACTTCTAGAACTTCTTAGAATACTGTAAAGCATTCTGCAAACTATTATAACTTCTTAGAATACTGTAAAGCTATCAGGAAACTTCTTAGAATACTGTTAACCATTCCGGAAACTTCTTAGAATACTGCGAAGCAATCCAGAAACTTCTTAGAATTCTGTAAAGAATTCCGGAAACTTTTTAGAATTCTGTAAAGCATTCCAAAATTATTTTAGAATACTGTAAAGCATTCAGAACATTTCTTAGAATACTATAGAGTGTTCCGGAATTTTCTAGAACTTCCTGGAATACTGTAAAGCATTCTGGAAACTTCTAGAACTTCTTCAAATACAGTAAAGCATTCTGGAAACGTCTTAGAATACTGTTAAGCATTTCGGAAACTTCTTAGAATACTGTAAAGCATTACGGAAACTTCTTAGAATACTGTAAAGCATTCCAGAAACTTCTTAGAATCCTGTAAAGAATTCAGGAAACTTCTTAGAATTCTGTAAAGCATTCCGAAAATTTCGTAGAATACTGTAAAGCATTCCGGTAACTTCTTAGAATACTGTAAAGCATTCAGGAAACTTCTAAGAATACTGTGAAGCATTCCGGAAACTTCTAAGAATACTGTAAAGCATTCCAGAAACTTATTAGAATACTGTAAAGCATTCCAGAAACTTCTAGAGCTTCTTAGAATACTGAAAAGGATTCAAGAAACTTCTTAAAATACTATAAAGCATTTAGAAACTTGTTGGAATTCTTTAAAGCATTCCAAAATTTTTTTGAATACTGTAAAGCATTCCGAAAACTTATTAGAACACTGTAAAGCATTCCGGAAACTTTTTAGAATACTGTAAAGCATTCCGGACACTTTTTAGAATATTGTAAAGGATTCAGGAAATTTCTTAGAAAACTGTAGAGCATTCCAGAAAATTCTAGACCTTCTTACAATACTGTAAGACATTCAGGAAATTTCTTAGTAAACTGTAAAGAATTCTGGACACTTCTAGAACTCTTTCAAGGTACTGTAAAGCATTCTGGAAAATTCTATAACTTCTTAGAATACTGTCAAGTATTTTGTGATCTTTTTAGAATACTGTAAAGCATTCCGGGATATTCTAGAACTTCTGAGATCACTGAAAAGCTTTCCGGAATCTTCTAGAACTTCTTAAAATACTGTTAAGCATTCAGGAAACTTTTTAGATAACTGTAAAGCATTCTGGAGACTTCTAAGAATACCGTAAAGCATTGCGGAAACTTCTTAGAATACTGTAAAGCACTCCGAAAACTTCTTAGAATACTGTAAAATATTCCAGAAAATTCTAAAACTTCTAAGACTACTGTAAAGCATTCCGGAAACTTCTAAAACTTCTTCGAATACTGTAAAGCATTCCGGAAAATTCTTAGAATACTGTAAATCATTTCAGAAACTTTTCAGAATACTGTAAAGCATTCCGAAAACTTCTAAAACTTCCTAGAATACTGTAAAGCATTCCGGAAACTTCTTAAAATACTGTAAAGCATTCAGAAAACTTCTTAGAATACTGTAAAGCATTCCAGAAACTTCTAGAGCTAATTAGAATAACGTTAAGCATTCCAGAAACTTCTAGAGCTTCTAAGAATACTGTAAAGTATTCCGGAAACATCTTAGAATACTGTAAAGCATTCAGAAAATTCTTAGAATACTGTAAAGTATTCCGGAAACTTCATGGCATACTGTACAGCATTCCGGAAAATTGTTAAAATACTGTAAAGTATTCCAAAAGCTTCTTACAATGCTGTAAGGTATTCCAGAAACTTCTAACGTTTCTTAGAACACTGTAAAGCATTCTGCAAACTTTTAGAACTTCGAGTACTGTAAAGCATTCCGGAAACTTCTTAGAATACTGTTATACATTCAGGAAACTTCTTTGAACACTGTAAAGCATTCAGGAAACTTCTTAGAATACTGTAGAGTATTCCGGAAACTTTTAGAACTTCTTAGAAAACTGTAAAGCATTCCGAAATCTTCTAGAACTTCTTAGAATACTTTGAAGTATTCTGGAAACTTCTTAGAATACTGTAAAGCATTCCAGAAACTTCTAGAACTTCTTAGAATAAGGTAAAACACTCCGGAAACTTCTAGAACTTGTTAGAATACTGTAAAGCATTCCGGAAACTTCTTAAAGTATTGTAAACCATTCCGGAAAATTCTGAGAATACTGATAAGCATTCTGGAAACATATGATAATACTGTAAAGCATTCAGGAAACTTGTAAGAATACTGCAAAGCATTACAGAAACTTCTAGAGTTTCTTAGAATACTGTGAAGCATTCCAGAAACTTCTAAAAAAACTGTAAATTATTCCAGAAACTTCTTAGAAACTTGCAAAGCATCCCAAAAACATCTTAAAATACTGTAAAGCATTCAGAAAACTTCTTAGAATACTGTAAAGCAATCCAGAAACTTCTGAGAATACTTTAAAGCATTCCGGACACTTATTAGACTACTGTAAAGCATTCTGGAAACTTCTTGATCTTCTTAGAATACTGTAAAGTAGTCCTCAAACTTCTAAAACTTCTAAAAATACTTTAAACCCTTCCAGAGACTTCTAGAACTTCTTAAAATACTGTAAAGCATTCCAGAAACTTCTTGGAATACTGTAAAGCTCTCCGGAAACTTCTTAGAATACTGTAAAGCATTCTACAGACTTCTAGAACTTCTTAGAATACTACAAAGGATTCCTGAAATTTCTTAGAATACTGTAAAGCATTCCGGAAACTTCTTAGAATACTGTAAAGCATTTCTGAATCTTCTAAGAATATTGTAAAGTATTCAGAAAACTTCTTAGAATACTGAAAAGCAATCCGGAAACTTCTAGAACTTCTCAAAATACTGTAAAGCATTCTGGAAACTTCTAGAAATTCTTAGAATACTGTAAAGCATTCTGGAAACTTCTAGAACTTTTTAGAATACTGTTAAGCATTCCAAAAACTTCCAGAACTTTTTAGAATACTGTAAAGCATTCTGGAAACTTCTTAGAATACTGAGAAGCATTTGGTAATCTTCTTAGAATACTGTAAAGCATTCCGGAAACTTCTTAGAATACTGTAAACCATTCAGGAAACTTCTTAGAATACTGTAAAGTATTTAGGAAACTTCTAGACCTTCTAAGTTCACTGTAAAGCATTCAGGAATTTTCTTAGAATACTGTGAAGCATTCCGGAAATTTCTAGAACTTCTTAGAATACTGTAAAGCATTCCGGAAACTTCTACAACTTGTTAGAATACTGTAAAGCATTCAAATTTTTTTTAGAATACTTTGAAAGCATTCCGGACACTTCTAGAATTTCTAAGATCACTGTTTATCATTCTCGAAGCTTCTAGAACTTTTAAGAAGACTGTGAAGCATTCAGAAAACTTTTTACAATACTGTAAAGCATTCCAGAAACTTCGAAGAATAATGTAAAGCATTCCGGAATCTTCTTAGAATACCTTAAAGCATTCAGGAAACTCCTAAGAATACTGTAAAGTATTCTGCAAACTTCTAGAACTTCTTAGAATACTGTAGAGCAGACTGTAAACTTCTAAAACTTCTTAGAATACTGTAAAGCAGCCCGGAAACTTCTTAGCATACTGTAAAGCATTCCGGAAACTTCTAGAACTAGAAATTCTTAGAATTTTTTTAAGGATTTCGGAAACATCCAGAACATCTTAGAATACTGTCAAGCAATCCGGAAGTTTTTATAACTTCTTACAATACTGTAAAGCATTAAAAAACAACTTCTAGAACTTCTTAGACCACTGTAAAGAATTTGGGAAACTTCTTAAAATACTGTAAAGCATTCCGGAAACTACTAGATCTTATTAGAATACTGTAAAGCATTCTGTAAACTTCTTAGAATACTGTAAAGCATTCCAGAAACTTCTAAGAATACTGTAAAGCTTTCCAGAATCTTCTTTGAATACTGTAAAGCATTCAGAAAACTTGTTAGAATACAGTAGAGCGTTCTGGAAATTTCTAGAACTTCTTACACAACTGTAAAGCATTCTGAAAACTTCTTAGAATATTGTTAACCATTCCGGAATTTTTTTAGAATACTTTAAAGCATTCCAAAAACTTCTTAGAATCCTGTAAAGCAATCTGGAAACTGTTTAGAATTCTGTAAAGCATTCTGAAATGTTCTTACAATACTGTAAAGCATTCAGAAAATTTCTTAGAATACTGAAGAGCGTTCTGGAAACTTTTAGAACTTCTTAGAAAACTGTAAAGCATTCTGGAAACTTCTAGAACTTCTTAGAATACTGTAAAGCATTCTGGAAACTTCTAGAACTTCTAAGTGTGACCAGGCAGTAATTACGTTACCTCCCATGGATCAGAGCGGGGCTCTGTTTCCTTGGGTGGTGATCTAAAGCTCTCCCTTGCATACACTTTGCCCTTCCTGGTAAACTGTAGAATTTATGCAGCCTCTTTTTAGAGGCCACATCCCAACTGTCTGACTGTGCTGTCATAGCAATGTACAGAGTTGCGGTAGATCTAAAATCTCCACTTTGTTACATAACAATACTGTAAAGCATTCCAGAAACGTCTTAGAATACTGTTAAGCATTCGGGAAACTTCTTACAATACTGTAAAGCATTCCAGAAACTTCTTAGAAGCCTGTAAAGCATTCAGGAAACTTCTTAGAATTCTGTAAAACATTCCGAAAATTTCTTAGAATACTGTAAAGCATTCTGGAAACTTCTAAAAATACTGTCAAGCATTCCTGAACTTTTTTATATTACTGTAAAGCATTGCAAAAACTTATAAGAATATTGTAAAGCAGTCCAGAAACTTCAAAGAATACTGTAAAGCATTTCGAAAACTTCTTAGAATACTGTAAAGCATTCCAGAAACTTCTAAAGCAAATTAGAATGCTGAAAAGGATTCAGAAACCTTCTTGAAATACTGTAAAGCATTCAGAAACTTTTTGGAATTTTGTAAAGATTCCGAAAAATTCTTAGAATACTGTAAAGCATTCCGGAAACTTATTAGAACACTGTAAAGCAGTTTGGAAACTTTTTAAAATACTGTAAAGTATTCCAGAAACTTTTTAAAATACTGTAAAGGATTCAGGAATTTTCTTAGATTACTGTAGAGCATTCCAGAAACTTCTAGAGCTTCTTACAATACTGTAAGGCATTCAGGAAGCTTCTTAGTATACTGTAAAGAATTCTGGTCACTTCTGGAACTCCTTCAATGTACTGTAAATCATTCTGGAAACTTCTAAAACTTCTAAGACAACTGTAAAGTATTTTGTGAACTTCTAATAATACTGTAAAACATTCTTGAAATTTCTAGAACTTCTAAGATCACTGTAAAGCTTTCAAAAAACTTCTAGAACTTCTTAGAATACTGTAAAGCATTCAGGAAACTTCTTACATCACTGTAAAGCATTCTCAAGACTTCTAAGAACTCTGTAAAGCATTCTGAAATAATCTTAGAATACTGTAAAGCATTCAGAAAATTTCTTAGAACACTTTAGAGCGTTCTGGAAACTTCTAGAACTTCTTAGAATACTGTAAAGCATTTCAGAAACTTCAACAACTACTTAGAATACTGTAAAACATTCCGGAAACTTCTAAAACTTGTGAGAATACTGTAAAGCATTCCGGAAACGTCTTAGAATACTGGTAAGCATTTCGGAAACTTCACAGAATACTGTGAAGCACTCCAGAAACTTCTTAGAATCCTGTAAAGCATTCAGGAAACTTCTTAGAATTCTGTAAATCATTACAAAAATTTCTTAGAATACTGTAAAGCAATCCGTAAACTTCTTAGAATACTGTAAAGCATTCCGGGAACTTCTAAGAATATTGTAAATCATTCCGAAAACTTCTTAGCATACTGTAAAGCAATCTGGAAACTTCTAAGAATACTGTAAAGCATTCCGGAATCTTCAAAGAACACTATAAAACATTGTGGAACTTCTTATAATGCTGTAAAATATTACCGAAACTTCTAGATTTTTTTTACAATACTGTAAAGCATTCCAGAAACTTCTTGAACTTCTTAGAAAACTGTAAAGCGTTCAAAATTTTTTTTGAATACTGAAAAGCCTTCCAGACACTTCTAGAACTTCTTAGAATACTGTAAAGCATTCAGAAAACTTCTTAGAATACTTTTAAGCATTCAGGAAACTTCGAAGAATACTGTAAAGCATTCCAGAAGCTTCTTAGAATACTATAAAGCATTCAGGAAACTTCTAGAACTTCTCAAATTACTGTAAATCATTCTGAAAACTTCTAAAACTTCTTAGAATACTGTAAAGTATTCCGGAAACCTCTTTGAATGCTGTAAAATATTCACGAAACTTCTTAGAATACTCTAAAGCATTCTGGAAACTTCTAGAAGTTCTTAGAATGCTGTAAAGCATTTCAGAATTTTCTAGAACTCCTTAAAATGCTGTAAAGCATTCTCAATACTTCTAAAACTTCTTAGAATACTGTAAAGCATTCAGTAAA
The DNA here is from genome assembly GCA_034780235.1 of Concholepas concholepas. Taxonomy (NCBI): domain Eukaryota; kingdom Metazoa; phylum Mollusca; class Gastropoda; order Neogastropoda; family Muricidae; genus Concholepas; species Concholepas concholepas. The sequence continues at coordinate 427 of JAUZNI010539973.1, read as the reverse complement.
CTTTCAAAACTGTATAAAAAAAACAACTGTGAGTCATTCCGGAAATTTCTTAGAATTCTGTTAAGCATTCCGGAAACTTCTAGAACTAAAACTTTTTAGAATACTGTAAAGGATTCCGTAAACTTCAAGAACCTTTTAGAATACTGTGAAGCATTTCGGAAATTTCTAGAACTTCTTAGAATACTGTAAAGCATTCCAAAAACTTTTATAATGTTTTTAGAATACTGCAAAGCATTCGGAAAACTTCTTAGAATACTGTAAAGCATTTCGGAAACTGCTAGAATTTCTTAGAACACTGTAAGGCATTCCGTAAACTTCTTAGAACACTGTAAAGCATTCCGATAACTTCTTAGACAACTGGAAAGCATTCCGTAATCTTCTTACAATACTGTAAGCATTCAGAAAACTTCTTAGAATACTCTAAAGT